>REGL01001101.1:49130-67245 GCA_004194395.1 Aurelia aurita complex sp. Pacific | reverse complement strand
TTGTTCGTTGTTTCACGTTCTCTTCATCGCCCTTCAACGCTTTATGGTTGTCTTCTTTCCACTAAAGTTCAAAGTCATGGCCACTAAGACGAGATGTATCATTCTCTTGGTTGTTGTTTGGGTTGTTTCTGGAGGGTTCATGTCTCTAGGTCACCTGAAGAAATCTCGTGTGATCAGTCGATTTTATGGCTACTTCATCTTTGTGTTGGGTGGCTTGCTTGTGTTCATTTACATCGCTATCTGCTATCGAGTCTTCAAGAGCGCTAAAGTTCGCCTTTCAACAAAGCGAGATGAAGCTTCAAGCCAACGCCTTGCCGTTCACGCCGTCGCCGTCACTTCAATTTTCATCGTTTGCAATTTCCCATATGCATCATTGCAGCTAAGAGGCATCGTCCCATTCACGTTTTCCTGGTCACTCAGGGTTCTTCTCGCATTAAACCCTCTCCTTGATTCGGTTGTTTATTTCTTTGCTGTTTATTGCCGAAACAGAAAGCACTTGGATGCAGCGCCAACTTCCAACACAAGACAAACGGCCAACCAAAGTTCTTCACTTGCAAGTAGATGCTCTCCTCAACCATGCATCGAGAATAAGCACTCTGATTCGTCAAGATTGATGAGCAATGACCAAAATGAGGCTTCTTTGACCGCTCAAAGCACATTTTGATCGACTTTCACGTGCATGCGTCTGATTGAAGACAGACAGAATTTTCTTTCTAGATTAAGTATTTCATGCTTATTCAATCTTGGTTTCGTTGATCAAATAAGAATCAATCAAAGGGGCTCCGTCTTCAAATTGTAAACAAATCTGTAAACACAATTATTTTTGGCACATCTCCATTGTTTTCTGCAGACGGATCCCATATAAATTTGAAGACGGATCCCATATAAAATCTCGTAAGTGAGCAGATGTGGTTTTGCAGAAATTAGCTGTAGATTTGGAAGATATGATTTCCATTTTGAGTCGTTCGTTCTTCTAAAAGAATTGCATGAGCTAGCCTATAATACTGATTAGATGAAGATTGCAGAAAGCAGTCTTCTTAGATAATAATCATAATAATGAAAAGCAAAGATTTCTGAAAAGCCGTCAGTTTTCTCAACTTTCAAAGATCTTAAGGGGCAGGCCTAACCACAAAGTTGCTAAATCTATCGAAAAAGTGCACGGAATAGGAAACTTGTTGCTGGCAAGCAACTCATTTCATCAAAATTCAAGCTATTGTTCACATATCTATGGCAGCTAAGAACATCAACACAATTTATAATACGAGCTTTTAGTGCTACTTTTCACCGACTTAATAAGAAGTTTAGTAGCTTAGGACACTTAAAGAGAACTCTAACGAGCTTTTAGACCAAATGAGCTTTCAGGTCAAGCTAACCTTCGGCGATACATGAATGTAGAATATAGGCAAGCAATCCTGATGTCTTCATTTTATGTATATAATTCTAAAGAGATCCAAAGACAATCGTAATTAGAGTAGTTTGAACTGTAGATGCTGGTAGTTAATATATACTTGAAAAATTATGACATTTATTTAGCAACGTATTAAGCCAAATTTTGTCTGTAATCATAAAGCAGTTCATTCGATTCCCTTCTTTATTTCTTTCAATTTTCTGTGATAAATTAGTTCTGGCTTTCCTTCACAATGTGACGCAAATCTTGCTGCAGTAAATAAAAAGTCACTCAATCTGTTGACGTATTTGTAAACATCATTTGGTATATCTCCTCGTTCTAAAACTGGTACCATGGATCGCTCTAGCCGCCTACACAACGACCTTGCTACATGAAGGGAGGCACTGCTTTTTCCACCAGATGGCAGAATGAAATTTCGCAGCGGGGGCAACTGATTGCTGTAAAAATCAATCCATTGTTCTAACTCTTCCACGTTGCCTGTGAATTCTGTCCTGCTTTTATGTTTTTCACTTGCTGTGGAAGAAGGAGTCGCTATATTTGAACCGATATCTTGAAGGATGCATTGGATATCTTCAATTTTTGTTGCAATATCTTTTGAATCTATTTCCAAGCAGAATTCCCGAGCGAGTCCCAAAGTTGAATTGAGTTCATCAGTTGCTCCGAGTGCTTCGAAGACGGCGTCATTTTTAGGCCGTCGTTCACCAGTGAATAGACTCGTTGTTCCTTGATCACCAGTGCGAGTGTAGATTTTTGGTTCTTTAGCTTGGCTTGCTGGAGTAGTTGAGAAGTTATTTCGTTCTAATCGTGCAGCTAACAATGCAGTTGTAGCTCTGCATTGAGCGAGAAGTCTTGGCATTTTATTTTGGAGTAGTGAAGCAGCCATTTTGATTTTCGCGCAAATTTCTGCTGGAGCAACAATCCTCAGTTCCATGATGAGGCTATCTAAGGAGCCATTATGTTATAACCTCGTTATCCTTTCCCGCCAAATTCGTTGTTCCTTCGAATTATGCAAGTTACAGTGAAGAAGAAGGTGACAAGGAAAGGAAGAGTATTATTTGGCACAAAATGAGGGTATTAAGAGGCACAACCGCACCAAGCAAAAGAAAATTAGATGCAACTGATGTAACAAGTTTTGGTAAATCTCCAAAGAAACTCCGGAGGAAGATCGAAGATGAGGTACGTATAGAGCCATGCAGGAAATTTTCTGTGCGCGCACTGCAGTACAGAAACATTTTTCAGGCTTCTGCAGCAATGGGAACAACAATGAGATCTATGTGCGCAGAAATTTAGATGTTGGAAGCATAATTTTTGCAGCAAAATGTGCAGTTAATAGCAATAGGGCTGGCCAAAGAACAGAATGCTTGTTTTTGCTATGCCAAAGTTTCACGCCACACCAATTGCTTGAAGACGATACCCCATTATTTTACGATGGTGGCGTACATGTTTTTCAGCATGGCTTTTGGGCAAGTTAAAAATGATTCATTTGGAAGTAATAATTCACTAGAATGAATGGGAACGAGTGCAGTTTAGCAGGCGCTGCTAAATGTCATATTTCTCGTGCAGTTATTGAACTGAACCATAACCTTTTGCGAACCGCAAACCCTAAGTTGCCCTACATAGCCCTAACTCATCCTAACTAACCCCAACTAACCCCCAACATACTCTTAAAACCTTTTTTCAAACTAACCCTAACCCTTACCGTATGACATTCAACAACATACTGTAACATTTGAATGCAGCCAGCTCTAACCAATACATTTCAAAGAGTCTGGAAAATGTGTCATCCTAATTCTTAGTAAGTGTCTGCAAAATGCAAACTTCCCACCAAGTTCTCACATACTTAAATAGCATTATTACAAAATCATCACAGATCACAACGTTTTATTGATAGGAAACAAAGCAAGCTATCCGCAAAAGAGATGAAGAAAAAGACAATGTCGATGATGATACTTGCAGCAATGAATCCTCCGATGAAAGTGAAAATGAAGGAGATGTTGGAATATCAGCATATGAACGAGAGCGATTGAAAAATATCCAGCAAAATGAGCTATTCTTCAAAGAATTAAAGATAGATCAGGTATATGTAACAAAGATTTGTTTATGTGCTATTGCAGTATTATTCATGACAGGGTTTGTAAAATGCTAGGTTGAGGTTAAGAAAGGTTGTGGCCATTTCCCATAAAAGTGGACTTGCTACATGTCTCTCTTGCGGAAAAACGAGGGGAGGAAAGTCCACATAAAAGCTGACCAAAAATAGTGTCATATTTTCATGTACCACTCTTTTATTCAATTAAGGATATTGTCCTTTGGCAAAAGCTGTTTCACAAGGAGCCAATAAGAATCTAATGGTTCTGATGAAAATAGTAGCATAATGCATTGTGGGTGCCATGCTGATTTGGGTTTCAGTCCGAGCTGATGCAATAATTTGAATGCTTCTTTTGGAATAGAATTGATTACCTAAGAGTATACCACATGGTCTGATTGCTTCCATTACCATCTTGGTGTAAATCACAGAGTTGTTTATAATTTATGTATCACTGGAATATTTACTTGTTAAAGCATACTTTGAATGCATTAATTTATAATCCACAGGCCAAAACTGACTTTGCTTTGTCAGTGGGAAAGCAGCCAAAGTCAGAAAAATATGGTCTTAGAAAGAAAAGGTAATAATACTTTTATGGTAGATTGTTGTTGACTTGATAGATTGTCCTTGTTTCTTAAAATTACTTGATGAAACAAAGCCCACAAGTTTCTGGCAAATTGAGTACTTTGCAATTTGAAGATACTGGTTCCATTGCCTTTTTTTATCAGTAGGATGTTTTTGATGTTTTTGGTTCTTTTAGTAACTGGTAATAGCCATTCTATAGACTATGTGCTCATCAATGGGTTTTTCCTGCCTAAGCATCCTTGAGATTTCTCAAGAGTATTTTTTATTCCTTGAGAATTCTTGTTTAAAATTTTTAAGTGAAGAATTCCTGGAAATTCTTCAAAATTCTTAAGAATTCTTGTTGCAAGAATATGGTACTGTTTACGCTGTATTGCTGAATCTATGTGTTGTTTTGATTTGCTAAATCCGATGGCACGCATCTTACTTCTTTAGGATAATCAAACCAAAGGAAGTCCTACCACCAAGACAATTATCATTGAGGATAAGAAAGTTAGACCCCACTGGTGTTCCATTACNAAAAATTCTTAAGTATGCTTGTTGCAAGAATATCGTACTGTTTACGCTGTATTGCTGAATCTATGTGTTGTTTTGATTTGCTAAATCCGATGGCACGCATCTTACTTCTTTAGGATAATCAAACCAAAGGAAGTCCTACCACCAAGACAATTATCATTGAGGATAAGAAAGTTAGACCCCACTGGTGTTCCATTACCAGATGTACAAGAAAAAGAACAACAGCAGAGTTTGTCAGATCAGGTTTGTGACTAAAATATTGAATATACCGGGTGAGTCAATAAACAGCCCGGAGTTTGATGATGGTGATGATGATGGTGGTGAAATTATTTGTCATGCTTATCCTTAAAAGCACGGATTGTGTTATTTTCACTTTGAATTGTATCATATCAAACTCTGTCGTGCCCCTCCAAGTTTGAGATGCTTCCTACGTCCCTGTAAATTGATCTTTTGTCAATTAATCTATCTAGTTCAAGAGAGTTCATCACTACATTAACAGAAATGCTCCAAGAGTTGGATTGCAAAGCTTTGACAACACATATAAAGATCCAGAAAGAAGGGTAAGTGAAACCGTATCTAAAGTTCTTGATATCAAGCCCTCACCTTTGAATAAGCTCCCCTTTGATAAGCCCCCGCCCCATAAGTAATCCTAACAGTATGCCCCCTCCTTGAATATGCTCTTATTTGATGGATTATCTAGGTTCATGCATGAATTTTTAATTTTTGATGTCCAATTCTCATTGCTGTTTTTGCCATTGACTATCTTTGAAACGTGGATTGTGGATTTTTGGATTGTAATATTGGTCGCAGGAATGTTTGATTTTGAGATGGTACTAGTATAACCGTCCAAAAAGTGAACAGTTCATAATCTGTTTCAGGGAAGAAAAGGCGAAGACCCCATTGAGATGTTGTCATGCAATGATATTGAAGGAGATGTTTGCAAGAATGTTGTTACAGAATGGTGCGACCACAGTCTGAAGGTACACCAGGCTCTTCTTTGCTATACTTTGTTCTCGTTTTTTACTTGTGCTATCAATATTATAGTTGATAATTTGAAACTCATTGTCAAAGAGTTTGCTAAGATCCAATAGTTAATCGTGCATGGTTTTTAGTTAAAGGGCACAAGGATGGGTTACTTCATGCGAAATTCGAGTTTGCAGGTTGGCAAAATTAAATTCAGTTCTTGGGAAAGGAAACCGAGGCAAAGCTGTATTGGAAGCAGTGATCAAGATGGCAATAAACAAGGTGGCAGTGAAAAAGATGTAACAGAGACAAAACCAACAACCATGATAGAAACTTCATTTAAATCGTCTGTGAACTAATAGATCCCTGGATCAAGTGTTTTTACGGCTGGTAAATATTGTTTCAATCTCTTCTAGTGTTCAACAAAGACAATGGTAAAGTTTGAAGAATCAAGCTTTGACTTGCAAGAGTAAGTATGTTTGAAACGGATGCTTTGTCCTCTTTTTACTCTTGTTAAATCGTCGTACTTTTTGACGGAAACATACGGAAAACATCAGCTGCGTCAGCTATCGTATTGGCCTCGTCCACTAACTCAGTCACTACTTTTTTTTATATCACAGATAACAACTAAACTACAACGAAATATAAATATTATGTGGCTGCCATAGCTGGAAAGGACATGATGTCATCGAGTTCCAACTACGGCAGCCACGTACATCAATGGAAAAATATACATCAAATTTAAGAAAAGAATAACACAGGCGTCTCAGAAAGAAAAACTCCCTCCACCTTACAGCAGTTGATTGACTCTCAAACAAACACAAATAGATGAAACACCTACTGTAAGGATACCACAAGGATTATGTAGTATACCAGATCTGCTATTCGTGATACAAATCACTACTTTTGACCTCTCAGGTTTCATATTTTTCCGTATTGCTATCCCAAAACGTTTCTCTTGGTATAGTATTCTCAAGCTTTCTTTGTTGGTCTATGCAGATCGGAATTTACACTCTGATTAGGATGCAATTCTGACAGGCCCTAATATGTATAAGTTGTTGCTGATGTTTTTATCTTCTGAACGTTTTTAATCTCTCTACGATCAATTCTTTGCAGGTATAGAAAAAATATCGAGAGTCTGAGCATAGCAGATCATCATGCAGCTAAAGTTGTACCAGAAAGAATATTCTCTATCATCATGCATCCTATGGAAAGCAAGATGCTTGTCTTTGTTGGAGATAAATGGGGGAAGATTGGAATCAGAGATGTGGTGAGTGGACCATTTGTATCTGTTAAAAACTGAATTTTTGAAGAAGTACCTCCCTACCTCTCTTTGTTGGAAAATTATCTAGAAGAATGGGCAAAATTTCATCGTCTCTAACTCTGGAATCTCAAAGGATTGGAAATGATGCAAAGAGCAAAAATTGTATGGGTTGTAGACACAAGCCCACTGAGAGCGAAGCTAGGGACGAGATTGCCCCAGACCCTAACCAACTAATAAAATTTCGTTTCGAAAACACTGAAAACGATCAAAAATCGTCGATCAAATTTTAAAGACTCAACATGAATGAACAAAGAGAAAACGTTTTCAGGGTAATTTGGGGATTTAGTACGAACTCTCGTACAGCAGAATACAACTAATCGATTTCTAAATCCCAAATCACCATGAGCACGTTTTTTTCTTTGTCCATTCATGTCGATTCTTTACAAAATTTGATCGACGTTTTTGATCGTTTTCGGTGTTTTCGAAAACGAACATTTTAAGAAACTCGCGTCTAGCTCTAAAACTGAAAACAAAAAAATTTGCAAAAAATCCTAGAATCTAATTCAGGCTTTTTTCTAAAGATTAAGTCACGAATCTTCAAAGTCGGTCCATTGTACGATTTATTGTGGCCTGCCAAACGTGCATAGTTTATTTGGCGCACACGGTTACACATTTAAAATAAAATAAATTGTACTTTGAACAGAGTTTGATTATATCACGACATTTCGAGCTAAGCCCTTTATCAAGTGAAGTAAGATTAGTAGAACGAGAGTAAAGGGAAGAGAAGATTCGAAAGGTGAGATCGAATAAAAAGAAATTGTGGTGACACATTAACCAAACTCTGTTTAAAGTACAATTTATTTTATTTTGAATGTTTCTATTACTAGAGACATTGTACAGCAGGCCTACAAAAAGATTGTTTGTGCAGAAACTTATATGGTTGCTATGATGGTATACCTAGGTGTTTTTAATTGCCAGAGAATTACGTTTTTCGTGTAACGATGTTATTGCAACTTCTTAACTTTAAACAAAGAATAACTTCTTTTTTAAAGGTTTTCTCCTTTCATTTGCAGGATTCAACAGAGGGACATGACGGTGTTTTCCTGTTTCAGCCTCACACGAAACCAATCAATGTTCTCAGTTTCAAACCAAAGGATTACACAAAAGTTTATAGTTGCTCATATGATGGAACAATTAGATGTGGGGACATGGAAAAACAACAATTTATACAGGTTTGTCTTCAAGGTATACTCTATTGACATTCAAATGTTTCGGACGGAAAAGTTTGGGGCAAAAACTTCGGACAGAATAGTTTTTGGCACTTTTTGAAAGATCGAAAGCAACTTCCTTTTCACTGTTTATTTACTTAATAAGTATTTCGCTTGGAATGTGTTCTATTTGTATATGATAGACCGAATCTTGAGCAAGAAATTTAGCCATAAGGATGTCTGATGCTTTTAAGTATTCTTGAATCTGATAAAGATAATTAGAAATAAACTACGACTTTTTAAACATTTCGATTTTCATCTTCTTCAGTAACTGTTCGAATTATCTTTAAAATATTTTATATGCTTAGGTGAATTGGCTCTTGAATTATCTTTGAATCTGATAAATATTTATGACATACTTTCATATTTTACTAAGGCAACTTCGATCTTTTGTCTCTTTGCATCTTTTCAAAAGTTCCATACCTTCCTAGCCTGCGTGCAGACTTTACCTTTCTACTGCGAAGGAGAGCTGCTAGCAACAGAAAACCTGTTTTGTAGCTTATGCATTTTTTGTCACATTCGTAATTCTTAATATTTATTTCCAGGTATACGCCACACCGGAAGAAGATGATATTTTACTGAATGGCTTCGCTTGGTTAGCAAACTCAGACAGTTCATTAATGGTAGCAAGGAATGATTACACTATTGGGCTGGTCGATGTAAGGACCGGGTAAGATCAGAAATTTTTTCTCAGCTGTAAAGTAGATCAAATTTTACCCATTTTGCTGTTTGACTCGTTGCAAAATCGCCCAAAGCTTTAGAATGGTATGACTGACTGAGTCCATGGTTCCATAGTCTATGGTTCCATGGTCAGTAATTTGTTCCGATAAAGATAAAACTTTCCAAATGATAGCCTTCGTGAATATTGAAAATAAGACTGAAGTCATATTATTAATTCCCAGGAACGAAGAGAAGAACTTTGTGGCTCATGGAAAATCAGTGAGATGGGTTGATTGTCATCCTTTGAATGAAAACTACCTCGTATCAGCCTCCCAAGATGGGTAAGCGGACACTATTCCTAATTTTGATTCCGAGCTGTTTATTGCCATATCGGTAGATATCATTCTCCCAAGAAAATGAAAACACATCGCGTTGCTTCATACGGTTTGTCGAACCTTTCCAATGAGGAACTAGTTTCAATAATTTTGTATGGTGATATAAGGTTACCTTTTGAGTCAAATAAAACAATCATTCAAGCAACACTAGAGTTCATTGAATCATCAAAGAGATTTTCTTAAATCATTTCAGTGAAATTTTCGTCTCCTCCTCCCACCTTTGTATCAGTTTATTTCTTTTCGTAGCTTTAATTTATGCTGTAGTTTAGTTAATTATTTTCATGTAAATGCTTCATGTTATTTGTTAAAGCCACAGGGTTGCAATTTATTCTCATTCTCCCTGTGGTATCGTCTTGTAACCATGTTCTGTTATTGTAAAATTTTAGATTGATTTTAAAAAAATATCATTTTCAGCACTTTTTGCAGTTTCTTAAAAACGGACCTTGTCCAGAAAGCCTCCCATAACTCACGAAAAAGTCGCCAATATAACCCAATCAATACATTTTAAGACCTAATTCAACTTGTTCACTATTAAGGCCCAATTTGAACATCGTTTTTGCCGTGTTGAATTTAACAGATGTTACTAAACGCTCTTAAATGTCAATTAAATTCGACATTTTTGAATCATCTGACGTTTTAAATAGATAAAACGGCAGGAGTTCACCAGCTCTGTCGTATCAAACGGCAGAAAAACGACTTGATTTAAACATCGTATTTCTGCTGCGTTTAATTGATCAATTCTAGGCCATTGTCCGCGGCTTCTACTACGTGTGATCAGCCACTGCGCTTGTGGATTTTGAAAAATGGCCATTTTAACCATTCTAGTGTTCATCAGGTTTTTAGACGCAGTAGATTCTGCCGCGTTTAATACAGTTCGATTCGACACTGGAACAATGCGATGTTTAAACTGGGCCTAAGTGTAGCATTTGACAATATTATTGCTGTGATATCGAGAAAACAGTTGTCATTCAAACGGGGGTTTTTGCATTTGACACATCCAGCAATACCCGTCCAAGCCTTGTATATTTGTGTTGCTTTTTTAGGTCAGTGGCTACATGGGATCTTCGAAATATAAAGAACATCAAATCGAAAATCAGTGAAATTAGATGCAGTCGTGTTGTTGGATCATCATTTTATTCACCACAAACTGGAAATAAAATCCTTGTCACTTCACTCGATGATACCATACGGTAATTAGTCTAGTGTCAATTTACAATTTGCTTCATATCCATGCCTTTAGGTTAGGAGATTTAGTGTTATAGCTCAATTAAGCCCTCGGGGGCTTATTTAATTTCAGACGCTCAAGAAGGGGCTTAAAACAGAGGGGGTATATTAGAGAGGGCGGCTTATTCACAAAATCAAATGACAAGGATATAGATGATAGCTTTTTAGTTCTTCTACACCATATCAACATACAATTTTACGAGTCAAATACATAAATTTGACACAGTTTGCTAATATTTGTTCAGATCTCGGAAAAATGCTCTCATAAAAGACCGCAGCCTAACCATTACTTAATGTCCTGTATAGCTGACATTCTTGTTGGAGTTAGAGTACTGTAATTCTCTTTAACTTTTCTCAGGGTCTATGATGTCAATGCAAAGGGTGGCATGGAAATTCCTCCAAAATGTGTAATCAAGTGAGTAGATATTCATGAATCAAATTTTAAATCTATTTTATTCATCATTGAAGTCCTAGCTTGTAAGGTGTGACTACCTTTCTACCAATTTTGATGCATCAATAGACCTTTTAGCTATTCTACACAAAGTCTGGATTGAGCAATATTTTTATACATTTTTATACGAAAGGTTCGATCCAGTGACGTTAGAGCTTCTATCACTATTGGGCACATTCGAAAATCCTACAAAATGTATCAAAATATTTTCAATTAAGATTCTTTTGTAGAAATAATCTCGATTGACATTCAGATTATTTTTAAGAGGTCTATTGTTGGACTGTAAATTTGCGTGAGAGAAACTACGAAGACAGTTAAAGTAAAACAGAAGCAGATCATATAACTTCTATGACAACATCCTGGTGTAATTCTAAAAATCTCCTCCTTCTTCTAAACTTAATAGTCTTTTCATAAGCTCGGTGAATATATTGAGGTTGGTTATTAGTTAATCCTATCTTCCCAGACACAACAACCAAACTGGACGATGGCTGACAAAGTTTCGAGCAGCATGGGACCCAAAAACAGACAACTGTTTTGTTGTTGGAAATATGTATAGACCACGAGCTGTAAGTTCTAGTTATGTTCAAGCTTATTTGCAGACTGTTTCAGGGCTTTATCTGCACCCTCCTCTATTTTAATAGTTCACTACTTCTTTTGTTCTGAAGTACAATGATGTGGCAAACTCGACATTACATTTGTTCGATAGATGATCTTTAAAACCAAATATACAATTGAAGATAAAACTAGAGTTTTTCAAAATCTTCTCCTGAAAGAAATCAATGCTACTGTAACCATTTGGGTTCTTATTTGAATGAAGAGCAGTCTGGATCTTTGATTTACAGAGTTTTATGCCTGTGTGTAAGTTGCATGTAAATCAGAAACATCAAAGGCTCTAGACAAGATCCTTGTGGTACACCAAAATGCTTCCCATCTTAGCTTCTGCATCTATCATAAGACAATGACGATATTAGACTGTCAAATACAATTTGCATCTGCTTTCTTGAGTATTCATTACTTTGACAAAAGTTTCATTTCCCATAGCCAGATTTGTGTAGAAAACTACTATCTGCTCTCTCAAATCTTTTGCTATTTTGAAACAGATTTTGATATTGAATATCAACTGAATTTGTCTTGCTACCAATGCAAATTCTGTTGCAGTGTTCTGATACAAATGCCAGGGCAAGTCTTAGTAAAATGAGGGGAAACAAAACTTTTTTCAAAACAACAAATATATATGTGAAATAAGCAGCACTTCAGCAAGTAGATATCAGATATATCACTTTTAAATAAAAGTTTAAAGGGAATCGACATATAGTTAAAAGCTGGTCCGGGCCAAGTTAAAAATATAATCTATTGTATTCAACAACTTTGACGCCTGCGGTTTCATTGTGTGGCGAAGGAAACAATGGGTTTGCGGGCGCTTCTTGAGCCTATTTATAGCAGCTTGTCGTCCCTTTAACAATCCATATCATTTTCAGGTTGATTTCTACACATCTGATGGGAAAGGAAGTCTCATCACGCAGATATCTCATGAAAATTTATCTTCCATTACTTCACTGAACGTTTTTCATCCAACCCTCAATGTCATCGCAGGGGGAAACTCCAGTGGTAAAGTATTTCTTTGGAAGTAACTTCATTGGCAAAAGGTATCTTTAACATACTTTGTAAATATCATGACTGTACATACAGAGACTTTGTCTTACTAACAGTGAACATGTATACTTGTTTTGTTGAATTTTATATTACACATTTATTGGACCTAACAAACTCCTTGCTACGCAAATTAATTGTACCAAATGAGCAGCCCTCATCAAAAATATTCTGTGCCTGCAAGCACATGGTTAGGAAAATGTGCCTGCTAACAAAGCACTCTGAGTACCGTTAAGGTGCTAGCAACCAATGCAGAATGATAGTGTGTGCCTGTGAGCAGCGCTTGTGAGCTGCAAATGAGTGACTCAACATTCAATAAATGACCCATCATCGGCCCCACCTATCCGGGGTGAGGGGGGATTGGGGCAATAAAATGATACCTGCATTACAACAGCATTGAAAATTGTTTATGGCCAAAATTAGCAAAGGGCCAGATATATGCTAGATAACATTTTACAACTACTAGTAAATCTCCAATCAAAAATTGGCATCACTGTGTTCCTGAAAAAGTTTTCTTTCAGTTAGCCAGGGTAAAAAAGGGAGAGCATATCATTTTTGAAATGTAAAGTCATACTCTGATGAGAAGATAGGTTTGAAAGGCCTCAGTGTGCCAGAAAATAGTATATTAGTTTCAATGCCACATTTAGTACCAAGTTATTTTTAATATGTACCGTAGTTGTCGTTTCGCAGGCATTGTAAGTTGTGTATTTATTATAATAATCAGGAGCTGATAATTTCAGTTTTGTTATGAAAAATTATAATTTCATATTTTATAGCTATTTTAGTAGAAAAAACCTTGTTCTGTTTGTGGTTTTGAGATAATAATGAACAAGTTATGAATTCAATAGGAGAATTTGTTTTGATTGTTATAAACACCTGTTTTGAATAAGCGGTGACTCTTTGTTCCTTACAGTACCGCCATTGTGTACATAATCACTTTTTGGTCATTCTCTTTTGCTGCCCATTGTATTATCCCTGTAGTGTTGTAATGAAGTAGCTTGTTCTCATAAATTTTTTAATTGAATATGAAAAATCACTCTTTTCTTGACTAAGGATTCTTGTAAGGATCTTTAATTTCTTAAGAACTCCTGACTAAAACATTGTTACAGACTTTCATAGCTCTCAAGAATTTGTATCAGAATATGAAGATTTCTAGCAAATTATGAAGGTTGTTATACATAACATATATTCTCTTTGTATATGCCAAAGTATTCTTTCTTTCTCAAAACCATACAATGATTACAGTACTGTACATACTGTACAGTAGACAGACACTGCACATACTGTTCATAGATACAGTACCCATACAGTATCTTTGTTGTGCCTAGTCTCTTGTGATGATTTTATCATCAAACACCATCCTGTAAATGTTTCCTATAAATCAGTCCTTGATAATCTTGTCCATTTGAGAATCCTTTAAATTTTCATTTACGTATTTCAAGACGTAACTGCATGATGGTATCACCTTTATGTTATTTCCAAAGGCGTAGTCAAGGCCAGCCTGAAAAGCAAAACAAATAAAAAAATTACTGCATTGAAAATTCCTCCAAAAGGTGTCTGTGATATCATATCCATGGCTAGGCCCTTTTTCAAAACCTCTGGTTTCAGGTGCATACTACATCTTGACTTTGCGAGTTTGTATCTTTGGTGATTGGTGCCAATTTTTAAAAGCAAGGTGCCTGCATTTAGAATGAAGATTAATAAACTTAGCTGCGCACTCAAAAAGTCCTGATATCATGTTGTTTTGTTCCTTTTTCCAGTCAAAAGGGGGGGGGGCACTCTTATGAGACACTGACACCCAGGATACAGGGGAGTTAGTTTTAGAACAGTTTGGTGTACCTAATTTAGTTCTTAGCTCTTGGATCTTGTTAAGATTGATTTATTGTCAAATGGAAATGTTGGCAGAAAATTTTCTATCAGTATTTCTGTCATGACATACTGTAAGGCTTTTGATCTTGAGTGTTCTAAATAGCTTTTGGTGACATATCTATAGTAAAAGTTACGGGGGGAACATGGGAAGATTCTGAAAAGTCTAAGGGAACTAGGAATGGAAAAGGTTGTTTTTGAGCAGAGAATGGTGACTGGCAAGAATTTCTACTTTGGAGCACAGAACAAGCATCTAGATTTTAAGGAGAGAAACATAGAACATTTAGCCCTCAATGAACAACTTTTAGTATTTGACTTTGTACCAGACCTCAAATACATAAAGATCCTGTGATCTTGAAATTACCTCAACCAAGTTCTGTGCAATTCCTTGTCCTCTGTGTGTGGTAGGGACACCAGTGTGATAAAAATCCATGACATCAACTGACGTCTTCTCATACTCCAAAACTGCTTTCCCTTAAGAAGGAGAAAAATAAATTAAGTTTTATGATATGATTTTAACAAATTTTAAGACCTCTTAGAGGGGCTCCGTCTTAGAGGGGCAAGTCACATCAATCAACTTTCAAATTTTCAAACTTTTTGTGCAAGTTTTCCATGGAGTTGAGGCTGGAGTCATTACCCTAATTTTCAAACTGTGACAGGAGAAACATCGTCACAATTGGATGTAGTTTGTCTTTGTTGATTAAAATCTCTTTTCTCAAATTTTTCTTTCCAACATGAATGAAATACCAGTTAAATGTTTTATGTTTTTGTTCTTGCAAGCACCCCAGACACCTCTTTCTGGGGGCGTACAAATCAATATTTATGTCTTTACTGATTTGTGCATGAATATCGTATCGTCATATGAGTCATTGTCATCATCATCAACATCATCAATTAATTTCTACACCAGCCAGTCTGCAGAGTATGGCACTTTTCAACGAGATCTTCGGTGTGCAAGGAGAAATTTCTTTTGTTCTCTATTGTTTGTTTTCAAAAGCCTATTGACATCTCCGGTGTGCAAGTCAAAGTGTCATACTCTGCACCAAACAGAGGTACACTGGAGAAACGATTTTTTCATCCTTAATTAAGATACCTTACTAAATATCCCCCCCCCCCCCATATAAACTCCCTATACTGTATACCGTTTAGGCTTAATTTGGTCTGTTTATACCTCCATTATTTGTCAGTTCCACATAAAACATTTTATTGTGTTCATCATGTATTATGCTGCCATTCATTTTGGTGCAAAACGATCTTTCTTTCGTTGTTGTTGCTGTATTTTCGGTTGTGTTTCGCACAACTTCCCTACTTCTGCTCACAGCAGCTAAACTCTGTCTTGCAATCCACGTTGCTTTAGTCCACCGTAGGCCTTGTAACATATCTTTGAAGATGAGACACTGATCAAATTAGTAACGAATCTCTTTTCCTTCACTTCACTATTTTGCTTAGGCCATTTGTGAACTTTTGGTCTGTCGAAACAGTACGGTACCTCGTTTCGAAACCGAGGAGGGTTCTCTGTCCGACCGACCAGGGGGTTCATAGGGGCGCGGAAGGTGAAAAGGAGGCAATTTGTTTTTCAACGTATTTCGTTTCGTGTCAACAATTACACCTTACCTTTCTGCACATAAACTGTATGACCTGTATCGTACACTCAACTGAAGCATCTGAAGTGAGCTTTCTTACTTTCTCTAGCGCAGGCTGTGACCCTCTACTTAATCCTTAATTAACTGATCGCAGTATCTCAATCTCAATAAATTTTGTTCAAATCTTTATTACTTCTTCAGAGACAGTTAACTTGGCCTTCACACTGAATAGTTGCAAAGGTTAAAGTTCTAAATGTCAAAGATTGGAAAACAATTTTGACAGTGCAATCAATAAACATTTTTTAATATTTTTAGCCATTTATGAGAAATTGAACAAACTAGTTCAGTTTCTCGTAAAAGAGAAGATATTCCGACTGAAGGCAGGCTGCAATTCTAAAATGTCCGTCACTGACAAAATGAGATCATGCACTTGTAGAGCATGACACTGCATATATCGATCACATTACACTTGCGGGGCGGTGTTGTAGGATCCCAAATGATGCCTCTTCACTCAATTCATTATTCTTTCCGATGAATATGATTGAAATCCTGGAAATCTTCACATTGAAATTATTCAAATACTTGCTCAAGCTGTTTCATTCAATTACTGCATCGTCATGCTTAGGCCAATGGCGTCATGCTTCGCCCCTACCGCATCTTGCTTACTTTCCTTTCGTTGTCATGGTTACACGTCGTAATTTATTTATTAGTACTTCGCGTGCATGAGATCAATAGTATTTATTGATCAGGACAAAATAAATAAAAACATTTTAATCAGTTATTTATTTACGTGACGAGATAGGAGAGGAGAATGTTCGTGACTTGATTTTGGAGGTAGAAAAGTTAGAGATTGCATTGGATTGGCAAGAAGTTTGTAGAAGCATATCAAAACTCAATGAATTTGCAAGTGCTCAAGAAATTCAAGTTGTTGATCACAATTGTACAGATTTGTACAGAGTATTGAAGAATTTTCGAGAGCGAGTGCAGATTTTCGAAGGGATCAGAACCACGCCTGTTTATCGAAAAGATGGCACCCTACAAATACCTCTCAAGTGCCGCACTATTGTCGCTCTTATTTCTAATAATACTGTCCGCGCAATTAGCAGTAAGTCAAAATGTCTTGCAATGGGAAAAACTGAACATAGTCGGATCTTCACCCAAAGCTCGTATGGATAGCGCGATCGGTTTTGATTCATCGAGAAATCGTATTATTGTTTTTGGTGGTAGATCAAGTGCCGAAGTTTTCGCCGACACTTGGATTTTGGACATTTCTACACGACAGTGGATAAAGGCCAACGATACTCTTGTGAACTCATTGACCATTCCTGGCCCGAGGTATGGCACAACATTTGGTACTCACAAAGACCGGCTGATTGTCGCATTTGGAAAAGGGACGACAAAGTCTGCAGTCTCTAATGAAGTCTACAGTTTCGACTACAATTCGACAACTTGGAGTCTCGTAGCTACGAATAACGCGAACCCTGGTAAAAGGCATTTTGCTGCTGGTGGCGTAACTGGCGATAATCTCTTCGCAACTCATGGTTACGATGAATCGAGTCTCAAATCTGATTTCCATAAACTTGATTTGAAGAGTTCCAGATGGGAAAAATTACATGATGAAGTTAATCAGTACAGCCCAATTCTGCCACATGCGAGGTACTTACACGGAGGAGCAGTGTTGCCTGGTAACAAGATGTTAATTTTTGGAGGCTGCCTCAGGTATCTATTTGAAATGACGACATTTCAGTCCACCTCACTAATAACACCTCATTAAAAAGCTTTTTTTGCCAAGAACAGCGTGCTATTGCTTATTTGCCGCAGACTTGGGTGTCCAAGGTTTTTTAAGTTTTAATTTGAAGTTTCTAACAGTTTATCTTTCAGAAATTTTGCTGGTGTCATATCCATAACCTTCAATGCAACAGTAATACTCTTGTGGTGTCATATTTATAACCTTCAGTGCAACAGTAATATTCTTGTGGTGTCATATCCATAACCTTCAGTGCAACAGTAATATTCTTGTGGTGTCATATCCATAACCTTCAATGCAACAGTAATATTCTTGTGGTGTCATATTTATAACCTTCAGTGCAACAGTAATATTCTTGTGGTGTCATATTTATAACCTTCAATGCAACAGTAATATTCTTGTGGTGTCATATTTATAACCTTCAATGCAACAGTAATATTCTTGTGGTGTCATAT
>REGL01001101.1:35558-46566 GCA_004194395.1 Aurelia aurita complex sp. Pacific | reverse complement strand
GTCGTCGTCAGGTGCCTTCTGCTCTGAGCAGGTTGGCTGTCATGGATGCCCAGTTCTCTCTATGCTGTGCCTTTCTTGTGGCTTCGGCATAGTTCATTTGTGTCCATTCCTTGATGTTATCAAACCACGTTGATCTTGGCCTGCCTCTTCCTCTTTTCCCGTTGAACTTCCCTTCAAGGAGAAGCCTTTGAAGCCCGTCTCCTCTTATCAGGTGCCCAAAATAAGCACATTTTCTCTGCTTTATTGTATTTATCAGCGATCTTTTCGTATTCATCTTTTGTAATACATATTCATTTGTTCTGTGTTCTGTATATGATATTTTCAGAATTCTCCTGTATATCCACATTTCAAAGGCTTCAATCTTTCCAATCATTGCTCTTGTTATGGTCCATGTTTCCGCACCATACAGTAAAGTTGACCAGATATAACATTTAATCAGCCGCTTCTTTGTTTCGACCGATACTCACATCCGATACTCACCTCCATATTCGCACGAAAGCTGATCACATGAGTCACGTGAATAAATAGGAAAATATCACATGTTTGTGAAATATCCACCTCGAAGCAAGCTACTTACATGGACACATTGCCTTTAACTGAAAAAATGTTCGCATATAGCTGGCAGAGAATAGTTTAAAATTCATTAAATCAAAGTGTTGATTGCCAGTTTCGTGTCACCCTCCTCCTTTTCCAGCTCACATCTCATCTAGGCTCTGTCGACTGTCTGTACAAACAAACAACACAGTCGATAGGGCATAAAGGAGATAACTGGAAGAGGAGTGTGACTCAAGAAAATTGGACTTGCTCCAAGTATCATCCTCTGATCCTCGAGAAAGGGAAGGGGGGGGGGGAGAGAAAAAAATGAACATTAAGAAGAAAATGCAGATAGTGACACTTTGAGGAAGTCCGACAAGAAACTGGCAAGTAATACTTTGATTTGATAAATGTTTAATTATTCTCCACCACCTGTTATCGAAAATTTGAATTTCATTCGTGCAGATCGTTTTGCTACATAACTTTAAAAGGTCTATTTCATTTTATCACCTAACCTCACTTGTATTATTTGCTTACTCAATCAGGTTCTTGGACTGGTTTTTGCCATTATTGGTTTAAGTCTTGGAATAGTATCAACAAGAGGGAAGCATTTCTCCTCTGCACACGGTGTGATTGGATTAGATGTCATGCTTGCAGGACTGTATCAACCACTCAATGCTATATTGTAAGTTACTTGCTAACATATTACATTTTATATTCAATGCTATATTGTAAGTTACTTGCTAACATATGACATTTTATACATTTATATTTGCAACGTTCATAGACCGATATTTGTCATTGATAGAAAGAGGAGCGATTTCGACATTGTTCTTTAAAAGCTGAAACTTTCCAACTCATGCACGCTTTTGCATCGGTGTTAAATCTTTGGCAATCATTGTTTAGATACCGGTTGTCCCAAAAAATACTCCTGTTTGAAAAATCGTCAAAATTTGATTCAGTTGCCGCCAGTTTTCAAAATTCTCTTTGTGGCAAGTAGATAAAAGGCAAAATTTTCCGCAAGTATAGTTAGCATAAGTCCCAAATCTTTCAATTGGTGTAAAAAGGTGGGTGTAAAATTCTATGATCTAGTTTTTTTAAATAAATGTCATGAAGGAAACTTTAGCTACTTTGCTATAATTCTACCATTGGACCACAGGAGGCCTAGAATATTGTGATGAGGGGGCCTTCCTACATTCTAACGCATGATGTTTCAAGATCTTATCTTCTAGTAACGAAGACAAATATTTTATTATCTTTAAATATATTGGATGATTGACAAAGGGATCAAAAAGAAAATTTTGATAAGTTTAATGATCGAGTTTTGATGATTTTTAAACAGGAGTACTTTTTGGGACAAGCGGTATTTATCAAATTTTCTTTCGAATATACTGCTGTACATGAACTTCAGAATTTCTTTAGCAAATCTATATCAAATTTTTTACGAGACGTCCTTCTCTCTTTCAGTCGCCCTGCAGAACCAAAAGAGGGCGAAAAAAAGAAATTATGGCGAAAAATTTGGGAAATATCACACAAGTTCACTGGACGAACCGCTCTTCTTTTAGGCCTGATAAACATTTCACTTGGCATGTTCCTCAGCCTCGCTTCAAAGGCCTTGTGGATCACGTGGTTCGCATATTTAGGAATAATTATCATAGCTTATGTGATTGCTGAAATCTGGATACGCAAGAAAAGTAAGAAGATGAAGGTAGGACATGAGAATGATGTTGCTATGTGATCCTTAAATGCACCGGGTGATTTAAACAATTTTGGTTTTGCAAGATTATACCGGGTGTCGGTAAAAATGTTGAAACGTTTGGCAGGCTGTGGAATAAAAAGTATATGGCTGATATTCAAAGTTATACTGTTTATCTATCAGTCGAAGGTTAATTTAGATGTGAAAGAAGTTAGCACGTTTGGCGGACTGTGGAATATAAAGTATACGGCCGAAGTTCAAAACTAAGTTGTTTATCGATCAGTCAAAGGTTAACTTAGACGTGAAAGAAGTTAATACACTTTGGCGGAGGCGGACTGTGGAATATAAAGTATACGGCCGATATTCAAAACTAAGTTGTTTATCTATCAGTCAAAGGCTAACTTAGACATGAAAGAAGTTAATACAATTTGGCGGACTGTGGAATATAAAGTATACGGCCGATATTCAAAACTAAGTTGTTTATCTACCAGTCAAAGGCTAACTTAGATTTGAAAGAAGTTGACACGATTGGTGGGCTGTGGAATAAAAAGTATACTGCCGATATTCAAAACTAAGTTGTTTATCGATCAGTCAAAGGTTGACTTCGATGTGAAAATTTGTTTGGTAAAAATCATTCATCATTTTGACCCAGCAATTAGAAAAATGCTGGTAAGGGGTTTGTATGGAAACAAACGAGAATTCGACGCTCGATTCTGGTCCATGATTTACTGAGGATGTTTCATGACTATTAATTTCATCAAATGCCAAAACAATTTTTGAATCACCCAGTAATTATTTGAGGGAAGGAACTTAGATTCATATTATGGTCAATTATAAATATTTAACAGAGTGGCTTTAGTTTCTAGCACTTGTATATATGCAACAGACGATCATGCTGAAGATGGCGGCAATGAACCTTTACCATTGCTTTCTTTAATCGAATTCCTATAGAATCGTTAATGATACGTAATTAGAACGCAATGAATCTTGGTAGAAAGTTTCTTGCCGCCATCTTTAGCGTAATGGTCTATGAAAATCGATCATTTCAGAAACTAGCTATTTTGCAAGGCTCGAGTGTTTCGAGGAAAACTGTTTTTTGCATGTAGCAACGGAAACGGTGCCTATACATATACACGCCGTTTCCATTATCCCCAAATAACGAAAAATCGATATTTTCAAGGTTGGAGTAAAATGTGTTTTGCATGTAGTAATTTGGTAGCACTTGTACATATTCAATGAAGATTGACCATTTTATTAGTAACTCCGGCTATTTTTCTTTTAGTAATACCTACCTATTTTTCTCTCATGTTCCATTTAAAGAAAAGAATTGTTCACACTGTTAGTTATTTAACTGAATAGTACTTGATGCTGTAGATCATTTAATTGAATTTCTTCGGCTGCTCTCTTTCTACGTATTCTCAGTTCCCAGATGGAATCTGTTTGTTTGTTTGTTTGTTTGTTTGTTTGTTTGTTTGTTTCAAAACAGTTGAAGTAAGTTTAAGGAATAGTGAGAAAGTAGGCTCGTTAAAGCAATCATCTGGTCTTTCCTGTTGATGTGACCACACCTCATGATTTAAGCCTGGAATTACAGAGACTCTGCGAATACGCTCACTATACGCATCAGGTCTGTAGATCTGCCATGGGAGGGGAGGGGGTAGCTCGAACCACCAGCCCTCAGATTGGCATGCCAGCCGGCTACCGCTATTCCACCCCTGCACGTCGTCGAATCCTTGTCGCAGTAACGAGTAAATATTATTTAAAAAATCACAGAAAGCTTTCAAATCAGAGCTCGAAGGAAACGCAAATAATCAAGGCAATACTTTTGCGAAGTAATTTATTAATAAGTGCATCAACATCGTATTATACAGCAGAGCTATTTACTCAATGCTTGTTATAACTGAGTTGAGGTTATGCCGGACAAATGTCTTCCCACTGTGCAACAAAGCTTCACGGTTAAAGCCCAAGTGCAGACAACTTTGTCTTTTCCTTACTCCAAATAATCTTCGTTGTTTCCTGCTCTGTAATTCACTTTCATCCTCATGCCCTACAAATTGAAAAATATGCGTCAACCTTCAGTACAAGGTCCAAGACGAGCTTCATTTTGAGGGATATATTAGAGAGAAAAAAGACTTTGGAGAAAAAAGAGATCGTCTTGAACCCCATCCACCTGACTGTTCCAACTGACTGTTCTAATTGGTTGCTAACACTGGCATTGCACCCCAGCACCTTCGATTTCAAATACCACGGGTGTCTCTCGAAATTAAGAAGTCTTCTCGATTACCAAGGAATATCTTGGGTGATACCAACAATCAACATAATTGCTTCATGCTCTTGATTGAAGAAATTACCTTCAAATGCTCGTATCTTAACAGTCTTTTCTTCTCCTTGATTTTCCTCTGCTCTACGAGAGCATCGTAAACCTGCAAAATTGTAATGCATTTAAATTTCATCGTCCGGAACGAGATCTAAAATTTACTTAACAGCTTCTTGTATACAAAGTAAGATAATGACGTCGAAAGTAAGCAAGTAAACATACTAAACATCTGCAGTGAGGAATGCCCGCGAATTCCCGCGAATGCCCGCGAAGCCCTCTTGGCCATTCCACAAAGAGTCTGGATCGAACGATATTTTGATGCATTTTGTAGAATTTTGGAATATGCACAATAGCAATAGAGGGCAGAAGCAGTAAGGCTACTCAATTGAGCTTTTCGTATAAAAATGAATAAAATATTGCTCGATCCATGCTCTTTTGCAGAATAGCCAAAACATCTATTAAAGTGTTTTGCATGGGTAGTTTTGCGTTATGACAGCGCAAATCTCACCTGACATCTGATTTAAGACGGAATTTTGAGCTATAACGCTTGTATCATAATCAGAAATATTATTCATAACTTACTTCGTCGTTCTTGTAGAAATAGAAGATGAATATCATCACCCCCTGCAAAGAAATATCAACATGCTCAGAAATTTGACTATCCCCAACAATTCTCATCAAGATCAATGTAAAGCAATGAAGTCAGGGGCCGGGGGGGGCAACTACCATATACACCGGTACGGGCTGAGTTTTGGGGTGATCTAGTCTAATATGATTGGTTAAAACCCTGGAATTTTGTCACAATTTTAGGGTATGTATTTTGAATGGCCTGTGAATTCTGGGGTATAGTTTTAAGAAACTTTCTAAATTTTAGGGTGTGATTTCACAATTCAAAATGGTACACCCCCGTCATCTGCCTATATAATTTCCTCCGGGGGGGGGGTCAGGGGCTAGCAATAGGCATGTACTGGTCCACAAACAAACTATGCTCACATGAACAACTCTTAAAGGGAATAGACATAGCTATATCTCGTAGCCGCTATAAATAGGCTAAAGAAACGCCCATAAACCCATTGTTTCTTTACCTACACAATGAAACCGGATGCGTCAAAGTGGTCCAATACAATAGATTATATTTTTGACCTGGCCCGGGCCAGCTTTTAACTATGTCGATTCCCTTTAAGAGTACAGCAAAAATTGGCTTCTTTATTTTGATTTTACTTACCACAATTGCGTTCAAAACAGGCAAGCACATCAAATACATCCCAGCTTCAGAATCCTCTTTTGTTACTCCAAGTGTTGCAATGTACCAAAGGCCGGCAATAAGCGGCAGGAAAAAGCATGATGCAACCAGACTGCGCCTGCAAAGAGGTCATTTTTAGATGCACTCATTTGAAAGGAAAATTCCTTGCAGTAATTGAAACGTTTAGCTACTCTACAATCGAGCGATGGTTTTTTATATTTTTACAAGAGAGGTTCTCTTGATTGGCGTTGTAGCTTCTAGCACTTTTGTGCACATTCAAGAATTGTTCAAAATGTATAAAGATATCGTAGGTTTCATTGCCTTCTTGAAAATAGTAATGTCCTTAGATTGTCTGATATTGAGAGGCAAGGAGTTTCAGGTATGAGGTGCAGCATATTCAAATGATCTCTTGCCAAAAGTCTCACTTCTAAATCTTGGGATTTGAAGTAGGGGAAAGCTGAAATAGCTGCAATATTGCTGATATGAAGGTGAAGGTGGTTACAGCTTTTAGCGCCAAGCTCTGGGATCGCAGAAGTAGAATAGGCCTAATCGAGTCCGTGAGCCCTTGTCATGACACCCAAGTAGTGGTTCTCTACCTGGGATCAAACCTAGCCTGCGTGCAGACTTTGGTTACTGGGGAGGCGAGGGAAGAAAGGAACTGTAGTTCCTTTCTCTTCTCTCCTCCCCAGTGATCAAAGTCTGCGCGTAGGCTAGATCGAACCCTGTCCGCTTTACTGTTCTGGCTGCAATGTCAGAGGATCACAGCACTGCGTCACAACACCTTCAATGTCTAATATGAAAGAGTAAACAATAAAATTAGACTAATTACCAAGCTCGTTGATAGTTGATATCTCTTTTGAGTCGTTCAGGGTGCTTGCGAATCTCGTAGAATGTGATCAAGCGTAAAATAACACTTATCTGTGAAGTAAGGTTGAAACTTTACACAGAAACTGTTTCATGAAATGCCAGCCAAATCATCCTAGGGCCCAAATCTTTAAAAGAGCTGATGAATACTTCAATCTTTGAATTTAATGAATTGAATTGTTGATTTATTAAAGAATTTAATTTAATTGAATTTAATCATCTCAAACTTGGGAGGGCACGACACTTAAAGGGAATTTTTTATTAAGTCAAAGGGGCACTTCCCAAAAATAAGGAGGGCTTCGTGAAAACATCCTTTGGTGGTATCTTTGTTGGCGCCATTTTCATGGTCCACGAAAATGGCCGCCAACAAAGAGATGGCACATGCACTGTATACTGGTTGCAATGGCCTCTCTAAAGATAAGGTTTGAAAAAAAATCAAATCGTGGTAGTTTCCAAATTTTTCAAGGAAAAGTTTCAGAATTTTCAAGATAAAAATAGTCAGTATATAAGATGGAAGACGTTATTGAGAAACGGTATCATGGATCTACTTACTAGAAATAAGGCAGCAAGGGGTCCAGCAAAGAACCACATATCCATTCCTTTTACATAAACCCAGCAACTATAAAGAGAAGAAGAAAGAAACTGTTTTATGAACAACAAAGAAAGTGAAATTGAGAGGTTATAGCATTTTTTAATTCAGACATAGATCTACAACAGCATCAGTCCATGTTACAGTTGTTTACATGGGGCGGCATTATCATCATCATCACCATTATCATCATCATCATCATCATCATCATCATCATCATCATCATCATCATCATCATCATCATCATTTGGTTATTTTGCGCAGGCTTACTTAAAAATAGCGATGTAAGAGCTAACTAAGGCCTACTGTACAATATTCACAATTTTCTAGAAAATCATTCTACCAGAAATGTGCAATGTATATTTGCAAGATGATATCAATCAGACTTTTGATGTCGCTAGGCCTAGGCATATCTAGCCTGTGTTCCAGACCACTTGAGAAGGAAAGTGGTCTGTGTAACCAAGCACTAATCCGTGTTCACAAATTTTCTTCAGAATCTGAAGAAAAATTAATATTTGCAACTAATAATTCGCATAATCACTGTTTGTTTTGTTATCAAAAGGAAAAGCCTGTCTCATGTAAAGAACTCACATTACAATACAAAGAATAGAAAATTTCAATGTCTGCTAATCCTATTGACTTTTTACGATGAAAGAATAGGAGATTTGAATGCCTGCTAATCCTACTGAGTTTTTACGCCCGTGCAAAGTGATATCGATCAGCCCTGGTTTGTTTCAAACACACATGTGCACTAAGAGATCCATTGTGTTGATCACTAACTTCATTTCAGCCAATCAGATCCGTGAAAGAATGCCCTTAATTATTTCGCAATTCAATTCATCGTCTGAACACGGATTAGTGCTTGGTTACACAGACCACTTTCCTTTCCAAGTGGTCTGGAACACAGGCTAAGGCATATCCAGCCTAGGCCGAAAAGATATCATGCCAACTTACTATCTGATCTTCGTGAATTTCTCAAACGGGTATCCAAATAAAGAAATTATGACGGCGACCGGGAAACCTGCAAGATATTAAAGGAATATAGCCAAATCTGAAAACATATNTGCTTGAATTTATGGAAATTTAAGTTGCTGAGACCAACTCTAAGTTGTATAAGGTAGGATACTCCTATTGAATCGTGAATTCCAAAGACAGATTTAACTCGAACGATATTCCCATACGCTCTATAGAACTTTTGAAGGTGCACAAGAGCTATACCTCTACCGCCACTTAATCGAACCTCTCATATAAAACATATATAAAACGTCACTCGATCCATACTCCTTTGTAGAAAAGCTAAAAGGTCTGTTGTTGTGATATTTACGCATTAAAATACTTACCCAATCATTCTTCTTCGTCAAGGCATACAAGAAAGCGATCTGAGACAAGATACACCCGATTGCAATATATACATACATCCGGCTGTATTTCGTTTTGACACACCTAGAAATAACTTTCAGTATTTAACCATATGATTGAAGGTTTTAATTTTTGCTAACGTAGTAGCCCTCCTGAATATCTGTCCTGGTGGACTGACGGAGCTACCGGGCTTAAATTATTAAGAATGAAATGAAATGAAAAGATAAATGAAAATTTCGATAAGAAAAAGAAATGATTGTGATGGAAGCAAGAAAGAAGCAAGCAAGGTTGAAACAAGGCGATTGGGTGATTTCTACCACTAGAGTTGATGTTTTTTCTTGAGGACTATTTTACAATTCCACATAACCTCTCTCGAAAGTAAAGTTGAACGTTTGCACCTCTGCAGCGTAGTTCTTTTGATGCAACTGAATACAGATACAGCAGAGACATAAAATAGAACTTATTGACTTACCCAAGAGAAACCATGGCAAAAACAAAAACAATCATCGCAAGAATTGATGCAATTGTCAATAATGTCGTTGCAAGAGTGAATGGGTCGGTTGGTTCTGGAGGCTGAAAATTAGATCAATTTGATATTTAAATGCAACATTTCATGTAGTTTGAAATAGAAACTAACTATGGTCTAGAAAAAGATCACAATTGGCTATATTTAACTTAGAAACTTAGAAATATATACTGTAAGACTATATTATAAAGTGCTTTTAAAGCCTGTTTTTGAGAAGATAGTAATGTGGTCTGACGTTTTTTGAGACGCCCAGAAATGTACCACATTCCGAAATTCCCAGTGTAATAGTAGACAAATTCACCTTACGTTGTCTACGCCCTCATGTGATTGTCTTCATGGAGAAACTTTTTTTTATATATGTATATTCCATTAAAATGTTTACGATACATATTACGGATTACTCTACCTACAAACTACTTTACAATATTAGAAAGACGATACCATGAAGAGCAAAAGACTATCACTACCCCATGGCATTATCAAAAAAAGGAAACTTTCTTTTCATACAAATAAAGAACTTCATACTCGTACTATGAAAAGTGCGATGCGGGTAGTTGTATCAACAGATAAAGATATGATTTTCCAGATGGATGGTCACTTGACCTGAAATGGCTTTTACAATGTTAGCTGAATTATCTATTGATAATTTTGTTTGTTGATGAATATATGTATTATCTATCTGGAGAAAGCAGCAAAAACAGGAATACAAATACAAGCAATAAGAAAATAGTTCTAGCAGCTTCATGTATGCTACATGGATAAACGAAGACAGACAATGTTACAACAGGATCCGCTAATTTTTGTTGACACCCAAATACAAACCGATTAGCGATAGCAGACAAAGGGAATTATATGCCTGGTTGGTCAAGTCATAAACAAAAACAATGCAAGCCGCAAGAATTGCTCTGAAACCCAGGTAGCTAGCTGGCTCGTTGTGCATTCCAGAAATTGTTTATAAGAGCAAATATCATCATGTATCGAAAGAAGAAAGATATATCTACACTTCTACCTCGGGCAGTTTATTTGTTTGGTTTAGAAGCTGGGAGTAAGTGTTTTAATTGCACCCAAAAAATAGGAGAATTGGACCGCCTGTCAAACCGCTTCTGAACCAAACAAATAAAAGCCTGAGGCAGAAGTTTACATATATCCTTCTTCTTTGGATTCATGTCTGCTCCTAAAAGCCATTCCTGGAATGCACAATGAGCGAGCTAGCTACCTGGGTTTCAAAGCAACTTTTGCGGCTTGCTTTGTTTTTGTTTATAAGTTGACCGACCAGGCATTGAATTCCCTTTGTCTGCAATCGCGAATCGCTTTGTGCTTAGTTGTCAATCAAAAGTAGCGGATCCTATTGTAACGTTATCTGTCCTTGTTGCATGGATAAACAATCTGAAATAAGTTTAACTTGAGTTTGTTATTTCGCTTTTGGAGTACAAATCACATTTGAGATACCTGGTCATAATATGGTTCCATGATGACTGCAAATGATGACATGTAAATGTAGCTTGATGAACATACAGTAGTGGTATCATTTGTTTTCACAACTTTCATACCATAATTTGTCCAATAACCATTGTGATGACGAGATCTGTCAAGACAGAAAGACTGCGTTGCTTTAAAAATGAAGAATGAATGTAAGATTATTTTTTTCAGTAATTTATTTTAACCCTAATCCATATGGGCTTTTTCGAGCTACCATTTATGGGGGGGGGGTGCTTTCCACCCCCCCTCTGAAAACTGCCTTAGACTCATCCGAATTCAATACAACTTGGCACAGTTATAGAACTGGTAATTTGTAGCTCGTAGCGTAATTTGGGTGTGGCTGCCACACCTTGTAACGTCACAGTGACGTCACGAAGCTGAAAATCTGTGAAAATCAGGCTTCC
>REGL01001101.1:1061-15905 GCA_004194395.1 Aurelia aurita complex sp. Pacific | reverse complement strand
CAGTAAGATGATGAATAATAGCAAACAAATGGTACAAATTGCTCATGTTCTGCTGTTCAATATATGATTAATCGTTTCGTTGCTCCATGTGTAAAAACTTACTGTTTGATACCTGCATTATTACTGGTTCTGGTAATAGGCTTTTCTACCCTAGCTGTACAAAATTGATATGCAGGCAGGTTTTCAGAGAATTTCTACCGCTCCCAGGCAGGTTTGAACATTATGCACGCCTGAATAAGTAACTCAACTACGCTGCGTGCAGGCTATAGAAACAAAGGACCTGCTTACTGTGACGTTCTTCTGTCTCAGTCAAATTGGCACATGATCAGAAAAAAGAAGAAGTAGAAGAAGAAGAAGTATGGTTAATAACTTGTTAAACTGGACTGATGATACAAATTTTTAAACTGTTTAGAAATAAATCCGGGATATAGGCAGTTTTTGAAACTGTTTCAAACCATTTGCATGAAATTTCAAGGTCATACAGATACTCGCGAGTTTGTCCTTGTAATTTGAACAACATTCCTTGATTACAGAGAAATGCGAAATTATAGAGTCAGGCAGTAATGGCAAATTTATTGAAAAGTTTTCTTGAACACTTCATTGAAAAGTTTATTGAGCAATGTAACTATTATCTTTCTCTCTCGTATTGAGAAGTCATTTTATGGCGATATTATCTCAATTCTTTAGAAAATGGCAGAGAAACTCCAGATAACAGGCTGATCGACATTTCGAGATGGGGAAATGAAGAAGTACTCGATTGGCTACAAAAGAATAATCTAAGAGAGTAAGAAATTTTATTTTATTAATCAATCAATTGATGAATCAACCAATCAATTTCCTAATCAATCAGTCTTTGATATTGACCCAGGTATCAATTCACGCAGCGATGAAAAAAATCTTTTGATTTCTGGGGCCAAAGATAGTCCTGGAAAAACTTTCTGTGAAAACTGCTACAAAAAATAGCCACTTTTTGACCGGTCCACTAAAAGGACCTGTCACATGTAATGAACTGGACAGATTTTGAAGACTGATAATCTTTAATCACATAAATTTTTGATCTTGTTAATCTTTAATCACATAAATTTTTTGAATAATGGTCACCAGTAAAGAGAAACTTTGGAATTTTGACGTAACATTAGCTTTCCTTCTTTCGATTTTTCTTTCTTCGTCTATTTCCCTTACTTCGTTTGATTCCTCTTTTTTTCTTTCTGGAGACCTGGAAAAAATTCTTGACCATTGGTGCTGTGGTTCACTATTTTTTCCACCCTTGAATTCACGAAAGGGGTCCCTGATTGAGCTTGTCTTATAAAAGCCAGATAAAGAAAGCCAATCACTTCATTCCTCATCAATTAGAATTCTTACTTGAAGACAAACCCCCGTAGAAGAATGTTGTCCGTGGATTCGGAAATTTCTTGCGTTTTCGTACCTTTTTATGCAAGTAAGAAAACATGCAATCTCTGAGATATCTCTGTCACCCATCTGATTGGCTGCAATAAAGTACTAAAGTCAGAGCTCAACACGAGAGATGTCTTTGTGAATCTGTGCACTTGAACAAAGGATGGCTAAGTGTTATCAGGATCACCAGCCACTCAGTTCTCCTATTCGTTGTATTGTTCTTATCACCCAATCAGATGCGTGACAGACTGCCTTTAAGAATTAGATACTTCGTATATTTAAGAAATTGATCAATCATATATTGTTTTCATTTAAGTTGCGTTGCTGACGAGAAAGCGACGAAGCTTCGTGGTTCACATCTGTTACGTTTGCATCACTTGAGAAAAGAGGTAATTTCTGCATTTTCTGCATTTTCATTATTCTTGAAAGAACTCGTCGAAACTTTTGAAAAAATTTAAATCATCGTAGATCTGAAATCAATAGAGGAAACTTGATACAATCTTCAAGAAAACCATAGCTTATGAAGGTCTACAATATGGGGGCGAGCAGAAATCTGTAGCTCTTCTGGTTTAGGAGTTATAGATTTGATGACGTCATAGCCTCGAAAGTAATAAATGCCGCCATTTTGAAACTGATCAACATAACCATGGCAGATTTACAGCAAAGTACCCTAATTTCCTTCCAAGCCATTTAATTCGAAGAAACATTTTATAGAATTTTACACCCAGCTTTTCAAAGATGTGAGCCCTATGCTACAGAAGAAGAAAGCAAGCTCTGTCTCTACTGTATGAACCAGGGTGTAGCTTAATTGTTTTGCAAGCATTTATTCATTTTGATTTCCATTTCTTTGTAGAGCCCGGACTTTTATTACAATTCTTTGGAGCCACATCTCGGTTTCACTGACGTCATCGATATGATGGAATTCACACAAGCACTGGAAGCCCTGACAGAAAATGATTGGCAGGTCACATGATCAGCAGGTCACATGATCAGAGACAAGTTCAGGTGACTAAACTAGAAGGGATCTTCCAGGTATATTTATGCTTTGTTATGAGTTGCTCTAAAGATGCCCTAGTGGGCGAAACTAGTTAGCACTTGAAGAGAAATAAATGCGCAAAAGATCAATTTGATGCCTGCTTTCTGATGTTGTTGTATCTTCTTCAATCGCACACTATATATGCTTTGTTATGGGTAGGTAATGAGGTTCGAAAGTGTCTAGGATTTTACCAAAATATCCGGTTCTGCAAAATCACGAAATTATCGGGGATGACATTCATAAAGTAATGAGAGTAAGAACGTCAGGGCTCCGCGGTTGTGAGCTGGAGGAAGGTTTTCTTGTCAATGTCAAAATCGAGAAAGGTTTTTAGTCATTTTTATAAGGAACCAAGGGAGCGTTTGAATTATTTTGACAACTTCAATTGGTTGATATATGTTAGGATCATAGGGGATCATAGATACGCAAGGTGTTTGAAAAATCTGGCTATTTTGACTTGATAACACGAGGAACGTTCAACTAACGAAATATGCATCCTGACTAGGAATCTTCACCTGCGAGGAATCTTCACAGCCACTTTCATACGATTCTTGCTTCTTTCAAATTTGCACGAAGTCAAATTTTTCTTACGATCATTTTTAGCGATACTTCCATTTCTTCCCAAGAGTTTAGCTGAGTTGTTCGTCGTTGACTGATTCAGAAAAGACTAAAAATCTGTTGATCAACTTTCTATTTACTTAAAAAAACTTTTGTGCTCATGAATGGATGTGCTCCGCTCTCTTGGCTATCAGCATTTTCTATAATTTTTAACTTCTAAAATATACGTAATAACCTAGTACGTTGATGTGCAGTATTGCATAGATAGATAGATGTGAGCTGTTTCCTATAGAATTTATCAGTCTTTACCCTCGAGTTGATGATGATGATAATGATTCATGAAATAAGCATGGCTAAAATTAATTACATACTTTTTCATACGCCCCAGAGAAGCAAAGCTTATCGAGTCTGGGGCGCTTACAACGAAACAGAAAGATGCGACTACAATATCTAAATACTTAAGTTATTATAAAGCTAAATATCAGTGCAAAGACAACAACAGCTATATTTCTAATTACATACCAATTCAATAGCAAGATAATTGACAATGAAATTAATGCAATGAAAGAGAACAGCACTAAAATGAAGCTAATATACCACAAAATAACCTGAAACAAAGAGATTTCATCAACATTATTCGTAGGAGCCTAGCTTAATTTTTTGTTGTTGATCATTTAGATACTTCTTTTTTCCTGTGATAATCCTCAGTTCAAGGCGCTCTGGGTACATTATCAGAACTGTGCCTATCATTTGCACCATACTGTTGCTTGTAAATACTACCAAACTATTCAATCGTCTAAACAAGGTATGCTGGACACATTAGTAGTAGTTTTTCCCAACTCACGATGATTAAGCAGCTCCAGTTTTCAACGCTATTTCAAGTCTCTTCTCCTTTCGAAGTCTCTCAAGCCTTCGAAATTTTGTTAATAAACATTTGTAAATATTTGTATTTAATTAATATCGAAATGATTGTAATAATGATTATCAAATTGATTGAGGAATGTAGGTTAATATGCATAAAATCAACTATAATTACCATTAGCATTAATTACCATGTATTTTGTTCAGATTGTTATGTTATATTTTGGTCATATATTACAGTATTTGCATTGTATAGTATCTGATTCAGTAGTTCGTTGTAAGTTTCTAATTAGGACATATTGGGTCTCACAAGATAGTTGTTACAATTATAGCAGCTTTAGGGTTAACGCACCTATGAGGTTTTATCAAAATTTTACGCTAATCAATGTTTCATTTCCTTGATTTAAACTTCCCAGAAAGTAGCAATTAACATTTTGAAGAAATTTGACAGTAAGATGTTGCCACGCAAACGTTTGCTCCGGCTTTCTTGCAGCGCTTCAATTTCACGGATTTCTTTTGGATTAGCAAACAAAGTTAAAGATTAAAACTGTTCCCCTTTTTGCAAATTTTTACATTCAAACCATAGAAATATGATTCAAACGGAGAAAAGGTTTTGAAAAAGACTTTGATTGGATATTGAAAAAATTTCATTACAAAGGTAGAAATATGGCTAGGTCGAAAACACGGAACTCTCGGATCTCTCATAACTCGTGGAATTGTCGGAAGGGTATATACAGTACCAATGTTAATTGCTGTGCATCGAGAGATTCTATGACTGTATGTTTTCGTTGAATGTGTGTTCAAGCCATACATGAGCGTAGGGGGAGATTAAATTTGGGGGGGGGGCTGCCCAATAAAAATCCATTGTTTAAGAACATTTTGCCCGATTATGGCTGATTTTTGCAAATTTTCCGACGTTGGGGGGGGGGCTGCAGCCCCCAGCCCCCTTTCTCCTATGCCTATGAGGCCATACGTGAAACACACGTCAGGCAAAACGCTATTGAGACAACAAGAAATCAGTGGAACGGCTTTCAATAACGTCATTACTGTACATTTTTAACATTTCCGCGTTTTCGAGTATAGCCTAAGTCTACTCGAAAACACAGAACTCTCGGAAATCACGGAAACATTGGAATATGTGATTTCCGACAATGTGGTGAGTTCTGAGAGTTCCGTGTTTTCGACCTGGCCGTAGAAATACAGAACGCTGGCCGTAGAAATACAGAACGGACTATGCAGCATGTCACTTAGTTTTCAAAGAAAGGCTTCCTTGGTAACTGGACCTTTGCATTGCAGCCCAAAAGATCCTTTCTTCATTTGGCATAGCAGCCCTGCCTTCTGTTTGTGATACGTATACACCAATAAATTTTGCTTGATCCCACATGAACTGTATTGACAACAATTGTAACTGAAAGTAAAAATAAGCAAAACCCCAATTCTTTTGATACAAACATATTACCAAACAGTTTTAAAGATTACCATGCAAATAATGTTATCAGGCATTATGTCCTGTATAAATAAACAAAATTCCATGATTTCTGAATTCATCTGACCTAAAAAAATCAATCAAAGCAAAGAGTCTTCAAGTTTAAAGATTAAAGTCATTTATGATTACCGTTTGACATAAATTTGACAAATAATGCCTTGCAGTTTTGCTATGAAAGCAGTTTTGAAATTCCGATTTTGCAGTGTGTCTGATTCATGCATTTGTAAGAGAGAAAGCTCTCTTCTTGATTCAACAGTAAAGTTTCTAGTTCTAGTTTATCAAGCAACATTGATCATGGCTTCTTTTGAATTTTCATCATCACCATCAACAGCAACGTCTTTCAACAAACAAAACAAAATCAATGCAGCCAGCCCAGCAAGACACAGCAGCACTGCACATAATGCAAATAATGATGAAATGCCATGTGAACTATGCGTATCATGTAATGCAAGTAGAACAACTGCGGCTATTGCATTCAAAGGCACTCTGAACCAATTGATGATACCAGTATGATGTGCCTCTGGTAACGCGTAATACCTCAATTTTCCCAAAGCAGGGAAGTAGATACCACAAAGCAGTTCAATGATGATGAAAATCACAAAAGTTGTTCTTGGGTGATTAGCACTTGCATATGAAGCTGCGATATTTGCAAACATAGCTGCATAAATAACAACAGGAATTATTATTGTAACTTTAATTTTTCTTATGTTCAAAAACTCATAAATCCCACCACCAAGCATAATACAAGACATGAAACAAGAGAACACGATTCCAAGCGGAGGATTTGCCGGCTCTAAAACTGGTGTCCAGAGAAACACAAATAGGTACATGACACTTTCAAACAAAGCTTGCACCGCACCAATGACAAAAACTTTGCGATCGGTGATAATCAAGCGAAGGCTTTCAAAACATGGCTTCAATATTTTGCCTTGCTTTCCATAATTCTCTTGCCAGGTGCATTGTATTAAAAGCCCAGCTAAGACGAGGAATGGAATCGCCAGAACAAATGGTGCAACAGGGCCAAATCCGAACCATTCTGATGTAGCGTTAGCAATGATTCCAGCAGCAATTGCAATGATACTGTTTGCAAATGTTGCTTTTGTAAATGTGACTTGGATCCATTCAGTTGGGAACTCATTTGTTTGGACGTGTTCATGAACATACCATGAATCAAATGCGGAGAACAGCAAAGAAGTTGAGATTCCTCCTATTACCCTTCCTGTGATCAATACTGTGTAATTTCTTGATAGCTTTGTAATACAGCATATTGAATATAGGATGGTGAAGAGAACACAGATTTTCTTACGCCCCAAAGCATCTGCTAGGAATCCTGCATAAGTACCAAAGATGACACTTGACGCAAACCCGCAGACATAAATGACAGCAATCTGGGTGTCAATGAAACCATAATAACTGTACAGTTTGTACAGATATGGAGCTTGGAACCATTCTGCTAGCAATGCGAGGTAATAAACATTGAAATATGTTCTTTGGAATTTAAGGAACACATCATTGTTGATTACTGGTTCATCATTCTTGGCTCTTCTTAAAAGAAACTGCAGGGCAATTGCAGCAGTACCAACAATGGATAAAGTGAAGTATGCTATAACCAACATTTCACTGCCAGTTGACGATGCTGTTGAGAAAAACAAGGCAAAATGATCAGTGGGTCCTACTGGAGAAAAATGGGTAAGTTTTGGCTAAAATGGGTAGGGAGAATTTTTTTGCTGAAATCAGTTAACTGTGCAATTGAGAAAATGCAAAAGCATATCATTAAGACTTGATATTCACAGAAACAATTACAGTGCAGGCCTTGTGAATGGCTTTTTCCTGCCTAAGAATTCTGAAGCATTGGCCAGTAATCGCGATTATTCTTCAAAGATTTTGTAGGCCTAAAAAAAGGCTGATATGAATCAGAATAGCCACTTTGTTGGTTCAGCTGCTTCCTCCACTGAACTAAAATTGCAAGGCCTTTTTATCCGAAGGCTTTTCTCCGCAGGATAGCCAGCAAGAATGTGTCGTGTGTTGTCTTTCTTTAGTTGAATCGTAAATCAGACGAGGCGAGGGCCTATAAAGATAAAAAACTGTAATTGATTTGAAATCAAATCATACTAAGTTGAAGATCTATTCTGCTAAATCTACCCGTAGCAAATCAATTAATTAAAATCATACCTCAGATCTTCTGGTGTCGACAGCTGTTATTTAGATCAATCGCACCACAAAGATCTCTTCATTTCCTCTCACATAAAAATTTCAGCAGCCATTTTGAATAGGGCACGTAAACTGTCGTAAATCAAAACGAGGCATTTCCTGCATGGCACCATTGAAGCGGAAATAATCCTCTAATTACTAATTCAATNACTATTTTTGAATCTGCTTGGTGCATATTTGTATGTATTGTGATCTTGGCATGGGAAGAATTACACAAGAGAGTAGGACAAGAGTGGTAGCAATCGAGGTAAAAAGCTAATATCCGCTCTGGTCCCGTGTATCTCTCTTGTAGGGGCTTGCTGTCGACGCTAGCGCTGTTGACAGCTTAAGGCTCATTGCAGTTAGAGCATTTCTTTGCCTGAAAAGGCAAAGTTATCCCTTTACCTCACTTCCTACCCATGCTGAGACCACCATACTATGGAATGTATCAAATTATGAACAAAATCACATTGGATTATCACATGGTTCAGTATCATGTGAGAGTGAGCAAGTGCATAAATCATGGGTTGTGATTATACAGCACATCAAATCACAAAGGATGAAAACAAATGATAAATCCAAAATCATAGGTTGTGATTATGCAAGCAATATAATCACAAAGGATCATTGTGTGATTATAGTTTTCAAAATCATACGCTTTGATTTCTTTGTGGGTCTGTTCCCATACGATTTCACCCAAGTAAAAAGAATGCTCGAATTTCCAGTCTGCAAAATCGAGAGACAATTTCAAAAGAATAAAAATCACATGCGATTGTACCGTCAGAGAATTCTAGTGCTGCTTCAATTGGGATTTCACATATGACAATCACATGTGATTAAGGGGTCCGATTGAACGCGATTCAAAATCATAAGTGCAATCCTGTGAAAAATCATGTAGGATTGCATGCTGGATTTAGGGTCTTTTTTACCTGTGTCAGACGAGGCGAGGGCCTATAAAGATAAAAAACTGTAATTGATTTGAAATCAAATCATACTAAGTTGAAGATCTATTCTGCTAAATCTACCCGTAGCAAATCAATTAATTAAAATCATACCTCAGATCTTCTGGTGTCGACAGCTGTTATTTAGATCAATCGCACCACAAAGATCTCTTCATTTCCTCTCACATAAAAATTTCAGCAGCCATTTTGAATAGGGCACGTAAACTGTCGTAAATCAAAACGAGGCATTTCCTGCATGGCACCATTGAAGCGGAAATAATCCTCTAATTACTAATTCAATCTTGAAAACAATCGTACAAAACCTATCAAAGCAACAAATGTCAAATCAAAGATAAAAGTTGCTGGTGTGGTAACGTTAGATACGTAGTTTCTTTTGTTTTTCCAGACAACGATCTTTGATGGGAAGCATGTGTTCGTGACGCATTCATCAAATGTAAACACGCGACTTTCAAAATGGAGGAGGAAGGAAAAGTCGTCTTCCTTGACGAAATTCTTCTAAAAGTATTCAGTTACCTGAGTGCAAACCAACTGGGAAAAATAGCCGTAGTTTGTAAGCAGTGGTATCGAGTTTCTAAAGCGCCAGAATTGTGGAAACGACATGTTTTACGCAAATGGCCATCACAAAGATTTTTGTACGAAAACATCAACATGCGAAATTTGGAGTGGCGCAAAGTTTTTCAAGAATTGCACCAAAAGTCATGGTTTTCTCCAGACGAAATGAAATATTTCATCTGCTGCAAAACTGTTTCTGATGAACTGGCCTCGGAAGAAATCAGGCAAACGATGTTTGAAAGAATGGCCTACGTATCTCAGAAATGGTTGCAAGTTTATCCATACGAACATGATGACGATAGTGGTCATAAAAATTTCGACAAAAATGCAGAGCTTTATTTTGATACAACACTTCTAAAATGGGTTTTCCTCGACCGCCGACGAGGATACATTGGAGATTTGTTTCCATCCCAAAAATTGAGAATGTTGAAGAGAAACAAGAAAACAAGGCATATTAGGCCCTACCAAGTCATTCCAAGCTGTCTGGTTTTGTACCGGTGGTTGTGTCTCTTCCGGTCCTACGCAACTGCAGAAGATGGACTGACCTTTTACCGGATTTGGAGATTCAAGTTGAGGCACTTGGAGACTGGAATGATATTTGAGATCTATGATTGGAAAGCTGCAATGAATACAACATTTTCGAATGGTATGCCGGGTAACGTCAAATTTCGTGATGACGCACTAGAGTTGCTGCAAATTTTGTCACATCCACATTTCATAATGCACCCTCTTGGGTTGCAGCCACTGCTTTCAAAATCAAGTCAGTATCTTGCTTGTGCTACTGCTGGGGGCATCACAAAGCCGAAGATATCAGCCGAAAGAAGGATGCGACGAAAGCGAAGATTTCAAATGCAAAGCCCGGCTTTCAAAGATTCCAAAATGCCAGATGCTGACAAATCAAAGCTTCGTAATGATGTCTGTGATAATGATGAAGATGGCACCATCAGAGAGAGAAGAGGTGTGAGGAGGAAATTATCCCCAAAACCTATCCATCCCCATCCAGTCGCCCCCACATCCCCAAGAGGTAACAGCTCATCATCTCTGTTTTCTTTCGATCGCAGAGGATACTCACGTGAGTCAAGTTGCAGTAGCGTTTTAAGTGATACTGAAGATTCTGAGCGCAGCGAACGTGAAAGTGATCTGGAATCCGAATGCAAGCTACCAGAGCATGGCTACATCGTCAATTGCGAATACTTCATTATTACAACACACAGCCTGGATATTGAAGAGCAACATTCACTGCAAGCTTCTGTTTCTGATGGCTGGATGGTCACACACAAAACACGGCCCTGCAACATCAAGTTATCCTTCAATGCAATTGAGGGATATTGGTATTTCCCAGCTGATGATGACACTGACGCCTCGTTAGCAGGAGCTGCAAGAATGCTTAGTAACTTGCAAAAAGTATCACCATTGGTAGCTGGATGTCATTGTCGCTCAGCTTCTGACCTGTCACTTCCAGGGTTGGCAATGCCTGATTTGCCATTTCATGGGAGATCCAATTCAGACGTTGGTTTGCCAGTGGACCTGAGATCTATGATGAGAGACAAACACGATGCAAATAAGCGTCTGAAGACATCATTAACCTCGTTGCCTGTGTCACCAGAGCCAAAAATGGCACATTCTGATGATCTTTTGTCACCAATGCTATCCCCTCGCCTGGCTCCATCAAGTGCCACCGGATCACAGTATTCAATATCCAGTATTGGCACAAACGCATCATCAAAGTTTGAGGTCAGTGGAACACATGAAATGTTTGAGCCATTAGAGTCCATACCATCAAGTCTTGCATTGTACAGACTAATTTGCCTGTTTGATCTAAATTGCTCTATGTACAGATCGACGGAGGATACAAGTGTTTGGGCTGTCAAATTGCTGCACAAGAAAACTGGGGGCATTGTACAATTCTCCGACTATAACGGTGAGACTCTTTGATAACATGTTGAGAACCTTTTCCATTTTCATTGCAGTTCGAGCAAGTGGAACAAGGGTTTTGCCACCACTTAATGTCTAATGCTCTGTTCGTCTGAATCTATTCTTCTTAGTTCAGAAAACTGAATTTCTCGTCGCTGTATTTCTTTACCACCTGAAGATGTTTGTCAGCTTTTTCCGGGCTCTGTATGTACTGCGTGTGTCTCCAAAGTTCGTAGCTTTAAAGTGGTAGAAATCTAAGCTTTATAAACTATCGAGTAACAGGTAAATGGTTGTGAACAATTTTCCTAAAAATTTCTTTTTAACCTTTGACACCCCCACTGAAGTGAATGTAAAGGATTTGACAAATTTCAAAATATGTTCATGCAAATTTAGAATGAAATGAGCTCCTTTCAAAGGCATATAACTCGTTGCTCACTCAGTATGAAAACTTTCATTTCAAAGACAAATTTATTATTCTACGAGTAGACTTATTATTCTACGAGTAGAGCACCTGCTAAATGAATGGGAACATCGATTGCACACAAAGTATTTTTACATGTGATTACATTTCATTTTTAGGTTGGTTTCAAGTGTATGCCTCAATCGAACACACTCCTTCGCAGTCACAAGACAACTCAGGCGGCGAATCAGCTGATGAAGAGGCAACAAGCACAACAGCAAGTAGCTATGGTAACAGAGATCCCACACTGGACAAATCAGATTTCAAAGCTGCTGCGCTGCAAATAATGGACTTGTTGATGGATGATAAGTTTTCACATCCATACGGGACTGTCGCAGGATCTGTTGCCTAGTGCTGGTGGCTTAAAAAATAGTGGTAGGCTAAACATAGATAAATCACTGAGTTATAGAAATTGGTAATGAATGAAACTTCAAGTTTCTCAGTGATTAAATGTGTATTTAGCACGAGGAAAATTACGGATGCGAATCTTTCACTGCTTGCTTTTGGAAGGTGTTGTGGCGCAGTGGTGTAATCATCTGACTTTGCAGCCAGAACAGTCAGGCGGAGTGGGTTCGATACCCGGTAGGACCCCATCACTTGAGCGTCATGACAAGGGGTCGCAGACTCGATTAGGTCTGCTCTATTTCTGCGATCCCAGCGCTTGGCGCTGAAAAACGCAACTTCACCTTCACCTTCAATAAAGCTGAAAGATTAGTGGTTAGAAGCATAGTTTATCACAGTTTCTTCTTTTTTTTGCAGTCATAATAATGCTGAATGTGGTAGTGTGACTCACTTCACTCCGTGAGAACAAAATCACGAAGAAAGCTTTTGGTCGCGCCTTGTTTGGAGCTGACGATTGTTCAATATACGTTCTATCATGAGTATGGTTCTATGCTTGCAATAGCGAACATCGTTTGTTTTTTCAGTCACTACTTCATTTAAAGTAGGCTGGAAGGATTTCTAGGTATTTAAAAGCTAATTTAGGCCTACTATGGATGTTGCATCCAGGCAAAGGACCCCTGGTTAGCATCCCTTTCGAAGGATCCCCAGTTTAGCGTCCCTTCCTTGTGTTTTTGTTCGATATCATTTTGTGAAATATGTGTTTAACCATCTTGTGGTTTGCTATCAGTTTCGAGCCATGATAAGATACAGAGTTGCAGAAATGTTGTGGGCTGGTCCATTGCCATGTGCTGTCGTTTACTAGCAGTTCGATTGGCAGTGTTCTTCCACTTTCTTACTATAATTCCAACTTGCAAGCTAAAATACTGTGCACTCGGTTCATGAAAGAAAAAGATTAGCGGAAGCATGAAATCTTTTTTCGCCAACTGACAGAAAGTTTTGATAACCAAAAGGTTACATTTATTAATCCTTGTGCTTACATGTATAAATATATTTGTATTTTAGGCGACAGGATAACGCACATGCTGGTATTCAGCCCATATTCAGATGATTTGGTGGTCTTATTTTCAATCCTGAGGCCCTTCCAGGGGGTGTCACAGTTTCCATACTCCCCAGTTATTATTCCGTTTGTGTGTTGTTTGTAAGATGAATCAGAAAATCTACCAAACGGTTTCCTAAAAATGTAAGTTCTCACAAATTTGTTCACTTACTCAACTCCGAGTTTCCAATGTTTCCTAAAACCTGGGAGGGCTTCAGTTATTTATCAATATCTTCAATTTTGAGTGTCCAACTCACCCCAGGTAATGATAGTTTAGTACACTGAAGTATGACTGTAATTAATTAAGTAAAGTTGACAATTGACTAGCTTCGATGTTAATTTTTGTAAATACAATGTACAACAATTTATTCCAATGTATGTACATATAATCTGAATTTCCGTTGAGAACTAAATATCCATTTCGTTATCAAATTAAAGACAAACGGCGAATAAAAACTTGAAGGGAATAGACTTTGCTATTTCGAGTTGCTGCTTTAAATAGGCTAAAGAAAATGCCTACGCTGCTATCGTTTCTTTACAAAGAAACGGCACGTTTCAAATTCATCACAAAAACTCCTACGTTTATTTTGTTCGCGAAGCTCTAACCCGGAGCAAACAAATTGTCACCTGCAAATATTGCGCCCGCCAGTACCAGAAAGATGCTGAAAGTGGCTTGGCTTTGCTACTGGCTTTGCTGACTTTGCTACTAAATGGCTTGCTACTAAATATGAGATTCTCTAATATGTAATTTATTATGAACGAAGTAGCTTACAAGTTACATATTTTCTGTTGTCATATAAGCATATAATATAACATCTTAATTCAACGTAGTCTCATTTTTAATCCAGCTTCATTCATTAAAGACCTATAGCTGACCATGATCCTTTGCGACCATAAGAGTCTCAACTGTCCTGATTGTTTTGCTCTTCGTTTGGGACGCAAAGGATTGTGGTTCGCAAAGGGTCTTAAATGCCTTCGTGGTATTACTGAAAGGACTGTCCCTTACTGGCATTAATGCCAAAGAATTTGTGTGCCTTGCTGTTAGCGATGGAACATGCATCAAACCAAATCAGGATCTTCCTCCCAGAGATAAAGTTCCGTTTTATTTTTCTTTCCGAATAAGAACGATTGCTAGGTGGGCGCGTCGTTATATATACTTGCAGTTTGGGTTATGAATGAGATTGGTTGTACTTAGGCTTCCAGAAAAATTTACAGGAATGCAAACGGTAAAACAATAGACTGGTAATGGGATTTGATCAGTGATGGCAAATCTACAACCGTTGACTTAGATTTGCTGGAAATTATGACTGGGGATATGGGATTTCGGACCCATTTTCATGACCCTCTAAATGCAGTGAACCAACCAGATCTTGGACCAACTGTTCACATGACTATATAGTTACCCCTCAGTGTTATACACGCATCTTTGGTCTCTTAGGAGATTGAATATATGGATTTTCTTGCACGTCTTTTAGACTGTCATTTTTGTCCCTGGATTCATCATCTTCAGTCTTTTTCGAATCTAATCGAATCCCATTTGGGCTCAAATCCTCTTCTTCTGGTAACAATGCCCTTAAGTATGGTGCCATTAGTTTTTCTGGAGCTACCACTGTAGAAAGAGTTAATTGAAATGTAAAGAAGGTCGAACGAAGAAGAATAATTTTGAATAGCTACAGAGCAAAAGCTTTCTTGCAAAAATACTAAGAATTAGACCAAAGTTTACACTAATACCGGGACAAACCGAAACAAAAAACGTCACAGATCAGCCTCACATTTACATCGTTCCTATTACCCCATGACACTTTTGTTCCTCCTTGTTGGGGAGACGAGATACGCTTCGCCCGAGGAAACTTATGTCCGCCCCCTGCAATAGGTTAAAGCTCATGCGCAGTAGCGTTTTTGGTTGAAGCTCTGATGGGAACATGCGTATTAGCCCATTGCACGGGGGGGGGGGGGGGAATAAGTTTTTCCGGACAAAGAAATCTCGTCCCCAAA
>REGL01001100.1:85420-109623 GCA_004194395.1 Aurelia aurita complex sp. Pacific | reverse complement strand
TGATTTGCTGATATCACTTGCTCAATAGGGACTCATACCATTACTCTTATAAAGTGGGCCCCCTGTTTCAAAATGGCTAAGCTAGCGGGAGTTCTCGTACAATCAGCAAAATTGCTTCAAAGTCTGGTTTAAAGAGCTTCAACATTGAAAAGCAAACTTTTAGTACAAAGAATAATGTTTTCCTGACCTACTCATCGCAAAATACATACATTTCAAGCAGTAATCTTCCTCTGTAGAAGCAAAATAGATCCATTGCAGCTACGAGAACTTAGGCCGTATCAACCGTTTTTTGTATGCAACAACAACAACTGTGTAAATAGCGCCTCCTTATTGGTTTAAAACTAAATTCTAGCAATTTGATTGGTCAATGCGGAACCAGTCCATATTGGCCTAAAGGGGCCCACTTTGTAGGAGTAATGGTATCAGTCCCTATTACCAAGTGATATCAGCAAATCAAAGAATGCAGGGAAATAAAGGACGAAGAGTCGCAAGTCTAGGCTCTAACGGCACTCAATCGCACACTTTATATAGAAATCTATAAAACATATCGCTTGATCTAGAGCTAGAAGTCGACTAACAGTATTAGCTAACTGCTAACCCACTTATTCTCTACATTTTTATCTCTGCTACGAGAACGTTTCTTTGAGCTTTCAACAAAACAAGGTGCATGCCTACACATACACACACACACATACCCAAACGTATGAATGCGAAAAAGATGCTGACACTGACACGAGCACACATTATTTCCACAGAAGACAGATTTAAGGAGTGACAAAGTTGAACACATCATACCCAAACTGGATAAAAGAATTTCAAATGTCGAGGAGAAATTAACTTTACAAGAAAATGATAACAAGGTATTAATATCACCATTAACTTCTTTTAACATTACTTATCTTCCTTCTAAACTGCTTGAGCAGCTTTGGTAAGTATCCAAACCTAAGCATCCGAGCTCTGGAGAGACCTGAAAATAGCCCGGATCGGTTAACTGTGGAGGTCTATTGAACCAAGTCCGCAGTTAGGATAGTTCAAAACTTTTGTCGCTTCTTTGATTGACAAGGAAGGCAGAAGAATTGTAGTTGCCTCGCACCGAAGCGGGGCTTAGTAATACTCCGTGCGTAGATAATATACGGGGAGAGCATCTCAATATTTTCGCTTTTCCTGTTTTATTTTTCGTCTTTCTGGTGAAACCTGTTTTGACCTAATTGGAAAAGAGGCTGTGATCACGAGGTTTACAAAACGACGGATAGCGGTAAGCAAACTGAAGTTGTTAGTGGCTCGAATATGTGCAAATTGTCAGCAGAAAAGATAACAAGAAATAGATGTGAGTTAGGAGTGGTACTGGGTGATGTGATTTTCGAACGCCTCGACATTTAGGCTAGGCCAACCAACACAACAGATGCAAAATGCAACAAAGTGATGTGATGATAATCAAACTTTAGGCCAAATCTGTGAAGCCTTAAAGACCCAACTACAGGTGCGGGCGGGGCATTTAGTATTTATTGCTAGTTTAAGGAATTGTATGGTCAAATGGTATGGTGCAATACTCTTGCCAGTCAAGCTGAGCTTGGGACGTACTTTCAAATGAAATATCTAGCTGTTGAATATGGCATATGCGTAGGTACAAAGCAATAAATAAGAGCAAATAATACTGTCAACATCGAACGTTAAAACTTAAAATTATTTCAATCATCATGTTTTAATGACATGTAACACAGTAAAATGAACGACCAGGAGTGTCAAAGATACGATAAAGAAAGGAATAGAGAAATATGTTTGCAGAAATATATGTAACTCTTTGTTCATGTTTCAGCCACCAATAATTTGCGAAGAAAGGTAGGGCATTTCTTGCAGCGGCATTTTGTCAGAAATCCCAAAGAACATTGATTCGTTATTAGAAATATGTTGATTCTGGTTCTGGTTCTGGTTCTGGTTCTGGTTCTGGTTCTGGTCCTGGTTCTGGTTCTGGTTCTGGTGGTTTTGGTTCTGGTGGTTCTGGTCCTGGTCCTGGTCCTGGTTCTGGTCCTGGTCCTGNACTGCTGCCACGAGTCAACTGCAAAGTACTGCTATACAGCCAAGTAACACTGCTGCCACGAGTCAGCTGCAAAGTACTGATATACAGCTAAGTAACACTGCTGCCACGAGTCAACTGCAAAGTACTGCTATACAGCCAAGTAACACTGCTGCCACGAGTCAACTGCAAAGTACTGCTATACAGCGAAGTAGCACTACTTCCACGAGTGTTCCTGCATCAGAATATTTGCAGCTCACGTCAAATGAAATTGCATCTTCAATGGCGCAGTTGTCGTCTATTGAGCAAAATCAAGTTTCTTCTGGTATAAAAACGGTCTCAGTACCAGAAGTACTTTCAAGTCATGTGCCTTCCGATACGCACTCAGTTGATACAAATGCTGCCACCCCTGACACTGAAAATATAATAATCACAATCATTCCTGCAGTTAATGAATCTTCCATAACAAGTAAAGTCGACTTGGTGTCTTCTGAAGCACTTTCCGTTGGTATCACAGCAACAACAACAGTTCAACGAAGTCCTAGCAATATTTCCTCCTATAGCTCTCCAAGTAATCCTTCCTCTTCAATTCCCATGCCGTATTCGATAGCATCAAAAGAGATAAAGTTTACTTCAATAGATGCAATCTCTTCTGCTTCAGCCGTCCAAGCAACACCTGTGATACCATATACTACTATCTTCCATGATAATACGGGCAGTTACAGTAGCTCTGATTTAAAAGCGACTGATGTTATCTCTGGAATCTCCGTTGACAAATCGACGGCATATAAAAGTCCAAAGACAAGCTACGACCCCACCACAAGTTTTTCAATGCCAACTATTTCTATGACGACGGGCGTTGTGCACGAGATTCCCACAGTAACAGAGGTCGGACATCGGAGTACCAGGGATATATCGTCTGGCAATGATCAGTCAGGCTCTAAAGTTAAGAGGCTTTCGATCGATGGTGTAGTGTTTGAATTCGCGCCCAGTGTTGACGTCACATTACAGATCACCTTTGAGCAACATGATAGCATTAAGAGTATCACTCATAAAATGAAAGGAAATATATTATCGTCTCCAACGAACTCCGGAGTGCAGATTTTGAATAGCAACAGTATTGCTGTGCCAGAGAACCAAGTCGTAAATATCAGTGTATCTTTCTCTCGCCATGATACTCTTACGACAGTTAGCATGTTCTTTCAAGGCCGCTCCAGAAACCTTTCATTTACAAACTGTTATGATTCTCTTCCAGTGTGCCTTGTTTCTCCAGTTATCAGCAAATCATCCGCACTGTCGACATTGCTAACTATGTCAACTGCTGGACCAACTACAGTCGAGATGACATTTTATGATGAAGACGCAATCGTCGGTATGCTCTCTGCCAATTTTACTGTTGTTCAGCCTATAACATCGATACCAGTCTTACTTACGCCACGCAGGGAATACGAGCCTACAATGGAGAAACTTACTTTTGCTTTCAATTCATCAGTCAATTACGTGGAAGCCTCATGGGCTGTGTACGACTCCTCTTCAACTGTAGTATCACAACAATCGTCCCAGTGCAGTGATAACTGCCCTGCCCATATAAGCTGCTCGAATTCTGCAGCAAAACAATGTATTTTGTTTGCAGATTTCACGCTTTCATACAGCAGTGAATACAAAACTATCGTTAATTTCACAAACATTGCTACACTATCTGCATGGAATTACTCGTTTAAGTTCATTGCAGAATCTAGAATTTCAAATCTTAGAATTCTATCATGTGATTTCGTTGCCAACATTATGAAACCAAAGATATTTACAGTTAGTCATTTTGGTGATAGACAGCATATTGCGTGGTTTGTAGATGGCCTTGAGCGGGGCAATACACTATCGTTTAACCACACGTTTTCGGAAAATGGGACGTTCTCTGTCGCAGCTACAGTTGGAAATCATCTAGGTAATGTAACAACAAAGAAAGATGTAACTGTATTTGAATACGGATCAATACATGGTCTATCAATATTATCCCCCCAATCAAATAAATATTATGCCACTTTAAAGACCATCAGCTTCCAAGTTGAGCTTTGTGATGGCGAGAGCCCAACTCTTTATTGGATGTTTGGGGATGGCAAAAATGGGACGACTGCATTAGAAACTATTACTCACGTGTATGATTTACCTGGCAAGTACCTTGTTAAAGCTGATGCAACTAATTCGCGGGCTCAAGTTGAAAGTACCACGGTTACGATCAACTTACAAGATGAAATTAAGAATTTTACAGCGCAAATGAGCAAAACTATAGTCAGGGTGAATGAGCAGTTTCAAGTCAATGTTAGCATAGATAAAGGAACCGATGTTCTGTACAAGGTGAAAATTGGCTCAACGGTACTAAAATCTTCAAGTTTGCTCTCCCAAACACTCACAATCTCGAAAGCAAGTGTCGTTGATTATACTATCCATGCATCAAACCGTGTTAGTTCGGAAAAATTATCAATTAAAGTCACTGCGCAAGAGACAATCGTCTTTTTTTTCCCAAAGCTGATGCGTAAGTATAGGCCACTTGCATCGAAAGAAACATTTACGGTAAGCAAACAATCAGGGACTGACATGTACGCTAAGTGGGACTTTGGTGACGGAAATGAAACCTCTTGGATCTACATGGGTGTCGCGACACCATCAACATCGCATACATATTCAGCTGAAGGGCAGTATGTATTAGTTGTGAATGCTACAAACAATGTCAGCTCTAATTCAATCTCCTCGATTATCTTCGTTGAACGCCAGCTTCATGCTGTTGAAAACAGATTTTTGGTCACATCAAAACAATACGTTGCCACTAATGAAACTGTTGTTGTCAGTTTCACAGTGGATACCGCTTCAATGTATGGATACAACATATCGGGCTCTACCAATTTTTTTCTTACAAAGCAAGGCCAGCAAGTCAATTTCTCATTCAATAAGCCACATTCGAACTCACTGGAATTCACTGCTTCAAACCATGTAAGCAGCGTGTCCCAAACGCTCACGGTAATATCACAGGACAAGATATCTGGGAATGTTTTTGTATCACCTGTTTATATCCCCCAGTTCATCACCAGCTCAATTACTGCTTCAGTGTCCGGCACAAACCCAAAGTATTCCTGGAGCTTCGAAGATGGAACGAATCTGACGGGTTCAAAAATTGATTACAACTTTACACGTTTGGGACGTACCTCTGCGAACGTAACAGCGTTTAATGAAATATCATCAGTGACGTCGAAACTTGTCTTTCAAGTCGAAATTTCCATCAATGATCTTTCTATTCGTACCAACACGTCGATTGCAGCTGTAAATACTGCAGTGCTATTCAGCTCGTCATTATCAAATAGGCCTGAACACGTGTATGTATGGACGTTCAATGACCTCAATGCAAACATTTCTAGGGATAGTTTGATATGGTATTTTCCTAATATTGGCTTTCAAAAGGTCTCGGTAAATTCTTCAAACCATATCAGTCACAAACTAGCGTGGATCGTTATTGAAATTCAGCAGCCAGTTAGCGATATCAAGATTGTTTTGCAGAATAACTTAACAGTAATCCCATTGAACGAAACAGTAAAACTGAAAGCTATTGTTACTTCTGGGAGTAACTTGACATTTTCTTGGAATTCACATCTCGGTAATCTAATATCACGATCGCCTTTCTTTGAAATTACTGTCAATGATATGAGCTTATATCATCTGACAATCTCTGTAGATGTCTCGAACAATGTGTCAACAAAATCGGTCAAAGCAGTGATCCCTGTAGAACAACGTTTGAGTGGTGTGTCAATTCATGCAGAAAGTAAACATTTAATTCTCGGTGCTCAAGTGAACTTTACCATAATACACAGAACTGGGAGCAATTTCTCTGCGCTCTGGCGGGTGAATGGAAGTCTTTCAAGCAGCGACACCATCTTAAGGACGAATTTTTCAAGAACCGGCCCTTTCGTTATTCACGTTACCGTTTCAAATACTCTCAACTCTAAAACAGCTGAAAAGATTGTCTACGTGCACGAAACAATTGATTTTTTGCAACTCAAGCCCGCCATAGCTATAACTGGTCAGACGACGGAATTCTCGTTTACTGCATTGAAAGGGACAACTGTTAAATTTAATTGGACCATTCCTTCAAATGTCCGAGCTGCCCCTGTTATTGGCCTGAGAAGAAACTTGACATTTAATTCCTCCGGTGTTTATACGTTGTCTCTGCATGCGAAGAACATCGTGCATGAAACATCTAAGAGTTTTCTTATCTTAGCACAAGATGTGGTTTCAAATCCAAAGATAAAGCACAATAGCACTTACTTCCCGAGTTTGAAGACAGCTACGTTCCTCGGAAGTGTGAATCGTGGCACAAATGTAACATTTAACTGGGATGTGTATTTACAGCCAAATGGACCACATTATTATCATCAAGACCAAAGTAGCTTGCATCATTATTTCAATGCTCCTGGCAATTATAGAATCACCGTAAATGCTTCGAATTTGGTGAGCTCGCAAATAAAATCAGTAATCGTTTGCGTACAGGATGTTGTCGAAATTACTGCTTTGGTGTCAAGTTTTGGCGCTTTCTTACCAACCAGACGAAACATTACGCTTATTTCCGAAGTAAAGGGGACCAATGTGACCACTAAATTTACGGTAAATGGAGGGTCATTAACCAATGAATCGCAATCGGGCCTAAATATATTGTTTGTCATTCCGAGGCCGAACATTATCACTGTCAAGATTTCAGCTGTAAATAGAGTGAGTAAGACGACTAAAGATTTCATTTTTGAAGCACAAGACGAAATCAGAAAATTATCGATTTGGACTTCGGTCAAGACAATTCCAGAGAAAACTTCTCTTCATTTCAGAGCACTGACCAATTCAGGTAGTAACATAACATATATTTGGCAAGTCAACAGTACACAGAAGTCTACAGAATCGAAGGGCTCTTTCCGGTACAGATTTCCAACAGTGGGATTTTACGAAATAAGTGTAATTTCCTCGAATGATTTGCTAAATAGTAGAACAACTAGTTATATCATCATTGACGCACAAAGAGCAGAATGCCAACCTCCACAGGTTGTGATAGTGGGCGCAAGAAAACGTCAACTTTTCAAATCACAGTGGTTTTACGCTGAAGCCTCAATTGACTACAACTGCAATTCTTCATCAATTGTTTCACGCTGGTCTGTAAAGATTGCGCAAGTAAATACAGATTGTTTGGTAGAACAAGGCAACTTAAGGGATTACAAAGTGACTAATAATCTAACATCTGATTTTACAGCGCCTTTACTTGCCGTAGAACCCGGTAGTATCAACGTTGGGATATATTGTCTTTGCTATACAGCATATTACGGGAAGAATGGCAAATTCAGATTCACTGATGCAATTCCCCTGAAGGTTTGTTTACTCTTTTTTCTTTAATTAAAGAATAACAAAAATAATGTAACGGGTGACGGTGAGTCAGAAAATGTTAACACGTTTGGTGGGCTGTGGTTTGGTGGGCTGTGGTTTGGTGGTCTGTTATTTACTTACCATTGAAATTTGAATTTTATTTCTGAAATTGACAATTATATTTTATTCAAATATCAATGACAAGTAAATAAAAGACCAGAATCAATCATGGAATTCAGAATCACCAGTTTCCCCATTTCTGGGTCTAGATGGTCTAGAGGGGTGAGTGATTTTACCAAACAAATTTTCGTGTCTATGCTTGCCTTTGGCTGATAGACGAACATTTCGCTTGTAAATATCCGTCTCGTACCTTAAATTCCATAACCTGCCAAACTTTTTTTTGATTCACTTGGTAGAAACACATAATGAGAAAATAAAACAAAAATAGTTTCTGTACATTGTAAAGAAAATGCATAAAACTAAAGTCTGTCTCAATTTAGGTGTCACGTGGGATTTGCAGTAGTGAAAAATTACTCATGCAAGCACTTTAATTTTTGTTATTTGCAACCTTTTTGTACGTGACATGAAATTTGAGACACTGTAACTGACTTCAGATTTCTCAAACATGGATTTTGCGAACATTTGTAGATGCTTGAAGATGTCTAGATCAATTCCTGGCCGGAGCACAGTTTCACTCCAATTGTGGTAGGCCAGTCCTGATAAACATAGCAAGCGAGGTTGTTATTCCTAAAATACAGGCAGGCCCAGACCAAACCGACATCCCTTGGCTACACAAACGAAGATTTCCTTAAAGCGGTTTGTTAATTGACCCTGTGGAAATTAAAATTTAGTTCTCATTTGATTTTATTTTAATTGTTTTATTCGAGCAGTGGCGCCTAGGAGAGACCAACAGAAACTTTTGTAGTGCCTTTAGTATCTCTGTTTTTTGTTTATTGTAAATTTAAATACAAGGTGTCTCAAAAAATTGTTCGAGGTTTGATTAAATATAAAAAAGGAGAGATATAATTCAGGGGCTCCATGATTAGATAACCCTGTTCCTAAGGTCTTGAATTAATTTAGGCAATGGAATCTTGTAAATCTGCTAAATATTAACGGAGCTACAAGCTCTTGAAGTTCAAGTTTGTGCGAAAGCTGAAACCAGAGACCTCAAAATAGCTTTTGTGGTAAAAATAGCATGGTCTATCGTTTCTTTTGTTTCTCTTTCATTTCACAGCAAACCAATAGGACTTGAACACATTTTCAATAAGGAATTCTGTTGAGCAAAGTTTGAAAATGATTCATTTTCTCGTCGATTATGTTTTCATCAATTTGTAAGTCCTATTTGGCTTGCTCTGATATTAGCGAGAGGTATAGCATTGGATGACCTTTCTTTGCATTGATTCTGAATCTTTTGCTTTGCGAGTCATCTAGGGGTCTCTGGTTTCCGCTGTCACATAAATTTGATCTTTGAAATCTCGTAGTTCAGTGAAATTTCAACGGATTTGCAACATTTTGGTGTCTAAGATTACTTCAAAATCTTAGGAACGGGGTTATCTTCCCATGGGCCTTTCTGTGTTATCGTTAGTTTCAATATTTAATAAAATGTCGAACAGGTATTATGGGATACCTTTTATATATCTGGGGAGTCAAGGCTTATTAAGGTTCGCCATATTTCTATCTAGGTTATTCCCACACCTCTCATACCAATAATCATTGGTGGATCCTCAAGACCTGTTGGAAATAATCAAACCGTAATGTTGGATGCTTCAGAATCCATTGATCCTGATATATTGACCCAACAAGCAGCCCTTCTTCTCTACAAATGGCAATGTTACTGCATACCAAAACATTCAAGCATCAACTCTTTGGATACAGACTGTAAGAATTCATCGTGGAGTGTAGAAAACCAATTATCGATCCCTCCAGGCATACTCAGCTTGAACTGTCATTATGTCTATATTCTTTCAGTGAAAAGAATTGGTGGAAAGCCTGTTACGGAAACACAAAAGGTAATTATATCTTACTGAGGGGCATTTAAAGGCAAGGTGATGATATTTTACTGAGGGGCATTTAAAGGCAAGGTAATGATATTTTACTGAGGGGCATTTAAAGGCAAGGTAATGATATTTTACTAAGGGGCATTTAAAGGCAATGTATCCCCTTGATGAATGAAAGAAATTGATAGAGATCTCTGTTGAATATTTCACAAATTTACGCTAATTTCCTTTATTCTACGAAGGCAGGATCATTCACGCGTAATTTTCATCGCCATGAAAATCAAGCATGAATTACTTTGCTTTCTTTGGATGAAGCAAATTATCGAGGGGCAGTGTATTCTGCTTTCCGCTCTAGTGAACAGCAAGCTGCCATTTTGCAAAACCACTCTCCTCGGATACCATAATTTCCCAAATATCATTCGACTTATAGAAAAGTGGCAAAAAGGGTGTTGTTCTGCATAGTCTTGGAAATCGAACAATATATGAATTACAATGTTTTCTTAATTGCTGACTTTGCAAATGCTTTTAAAGGTTTTTTTTTATTTCAGAAAAGTGGATTTATTTCCAAAATTACTCGAAAATGTTTGATTTATTTTGTTCTATCTTTAGCTAGATTGTTGATAAATTTTTAGCAGTATCAGTCGAATGGTATTGGAGAAATGAACTGTTTTCTAAGGAGAGTGCTTTTGCACGACGGCGATTCGCTGCTAATTAGAGCGGAGCTTGAAGTGAGCATTGCTTTCTTTCAGCATTCTAGTTAGCACAGGTTAGACTTATAATTTTCGCTACCTTCGCTATCAACCCCTCGTCTCTCCAACCAGGACTCGTGAGGTTACAGACAGAAAGTCTAGACTCATTTTCTGATCTGCTTTGGTTTTCTGTGACGGCAACTCACGAATTACAATAAAAATATTGTTCTTCATGGCGAAAAGAAACATTGATCCCTATAGTCACTTTTTGTTTCTCAATTTCCAAGGACTGAAGACATGACATTTGAGCCTTTTTGTCATCGGGTTTTATAGGCCATCCCTAATTGCCACAATTGCCATCAAAAAGATAAGTCGCAATTCAGTTCGTATGTACGTATAATTACAAATCGTAGTGAAGTATGTACGTATAATTTCGAATCGTAGTTAAGGGCGTCAGGNCTCGTGAGGTTACAGACAGAAAGTCCAGACTCATTTTCTGATCTGCTTTGGTTTTCTGTGACGGCAACTCACGAATTACAATAAAAATATTGTTCTTCATGGCGAAAAGAAACATTGATCCCTATAGTCACTTTTTGTTTCTCAATTTCCAAGGACTGAAGACATGACATTTGAGCCTTTTTGTCATCGGGTTTTATAGGCCATCCCTAATTGCCACAATTGCCATCAAAAAAATAAGTCGCAATTCAGTTCGTATGTACGTATAATTACAAATCGTAGTGAAGTATGTACGTATAATTTCGAATCGTAGTTAAGGGCGTCAGGCAGGTGTATCAATAATTCAATAAGGATAGTTACGATGTTGTAATTAGTCTGCAACCCCTGTATCTGGACTGAACATTGTAACCATCTTCCGGATGAGTCGTAAAAATGGGGAAGATTAAGTCAAATAGACCTAATCGGCTAAGATTTGTTTTACCCATTTCAAGTCATGTGACCATACTCTTGAGAAGTTTTAGTATTATGCTACTTTTTGCACTCATGGCACAACTTTGCATGGCACGAAATATGTTAGAGAAATCAAAGAACTTTTGTGAAGGCATTGATTACATGCCTTGAAATGGGTGTAAACAAAACTTAGCCGATTTTGTCTATTTGCTTGGTTAAAGTTTCTCATTTTAGAAGAAAGATTAACTTTCTAACAGAAATTTGGACTTTGAAATCGGTCGTTTCTTTCCATATTTATCTGCAATTTTGTGATATCCATCGCTATTTTGATGAAAAGATATCGCTTATATGAGAGCTTTGTGCTTCCTAACGATGCCAGTTATGTGAATACTCCCTCAGGGATACAAAGTAAACAACGATAGTTTTCCTTGTGCGCTCTAAGCGCAATACATACCTTATTTAAATTTTTGGAACAGAAGCAGTAGGCCTTGACCTGCGAAGTGATTCCTTGTATTCGTTCTATTAGCGATGCTGAGACTTATGTAATGAGTCTTCAGTTTGCCTTTACTTGTCATGGCCACACGTGCATGAATGTGAATCGAAAGATGATTTTGCGAAAGTCACTCGTAATTATGGAACGGAAAGTCGGATTTCGACCAAATAGTTTTTCATATTTCAGTGAGCATTGTTCCTATGCAAAGAACTCTTAAGGAAACGAATTTTTGAAGTAAATTACCCCAATATGAATTACCAAATGCCCCACCTTTCTGACTCACCAGGTATAAAGCTGTGTTCAGATAGCTGGAATGCTGCTCGGCTCAATGCCATTTTTATAAAGAACATTGTTTTATTTTGTTTCTTTACAGCTAATTGTCGTTCCTGGACAAACATTGGACGTCTCAATTGACTGCATAACTTGTAAGGCTTACCGGACATTTAGATACACAAAAAACCGCCAGTTAAAATTACTTGGAGTTTGCAAAAGCTGCAAAAATGAATTTGCATACTTGCGAAAGTTCACATTCATATGGAAAATCAGCCTAAAAAATGGAACGATGGTGCAAGTGATAAAGAAAACGACACAGGAGTACAGTGATGTGGTGATCGTGAAACCAAATACATTTAATGGCATTGATGAATACAATATCACGCTGGTGATAAATATTACAGGTTGGTAATTTACAACTTTTGATCGACTGCTTTCCGTTTTTGTACATGTTGTGTGGAGGAAAAAAAGAGTACTACCTTTTTTGTTGCTTTGCCCCACATTTGACATTCAACGACAAGATCTTCTCGTTGGAGTTTCGGATTTGTTTCAACCATTTGTTGAAATAACCATTCTTTCAAACGATTTTCTGATCCACTTCTTATTAGGGACAGTGGAAAATTTATTATACAACATGGCCGGTGCAAAACGTAACGGGGCAAGTACTTTTTTGAGCTTGTAGAGAACTGGGTCAACACTTTTTATAAAGCAAATATGAACGGGGTCCGTAGTAACTTTTTATAAACCCAAGATTAATATAAAATAGCTCATACTGAGGACAAAGCTGTCAATCATGCAACTTGAGAAATGCTTTTGGAAGGATGTGTGTATAATAATGAGGCAACATTTTCTTGTCAGCTGCTTGCAAGAACAATTCATCAGTCATTTCTCTACATCTTCCAAGTCAATTTTTTCGTTGACAAAGACTCATAAGGAGAAGAATTCATGTTATTATGGTATTTGGCTAATTCATCGGTGGTTCTATACATCTGTTGTTCATGAATGCAGGGCAGATACATTTTTCAGGAAATTGTGACGGGACAGCTGGTTTTTTGGAACAATTTCCTACGGAGCAAGCAGATTTTTTGCAAGAAGTTTCCTTCTCCACCGGCCATGTCATACAATAAATTTGCACTGTCCCTTATATAGTGATCAAGACCTTTCTAATGGCCTAAATAGAAATATACGTTTCATCCACAAAACTGTTCGGCTTGACTAAGATCATTTCAAAGCTCAGTCACATGCCTTGCAGCCACCCACCAAGTCCCTAAAGTAAATTTTCTTTTTGTTTGTAAATTCTGTCTCACACTAGATGTCAGGTATGTTATCCAAATAAAATAAACAAAAGAGTTTTGCTCGTGAATTTTTTCCTGTTATTAAAGCCCGAATCTAATGCTAGACCAGTACAGTATTTATCGTTTTTCTTTTTTGTTCGTATGTAGCATTTATGTAAAATTGTATGTAGTTTAGCTTTTTTTCAATAATGCCATGGGGTAGTCAGTATTTGCTCCTCGTGCAATCGTCCTTGTAGTATTGTATAGTTTTATAATTTTTAATGCAATATAAAAAAAATTCACAGGAGTTGCCTCATACCAATTATTTTACGATAGATTTGAGAATAAACCAGTCTAGATTGGACTTTTGCTCCGAAATTATAAACAATGTAGTTATCAAAATGGTTGTAAACTGGCAACAGCAGTAGAAAATTCGATCAAATTTACTGAACATTTGTACCTTACAGGGATGACAAAAGCGCTTGTTTCCTTTTTTAGAGAAAGAAATGTGAGTAGCCCAACGCTAAAACTTGATTCTCTTGTGGATGAAAATTTTGCTTGTGTATTCTATTTGCGCACCATGCACTAAATGGCTGTCAAATTACGAAGTTCTCACGGTAACAAACTTTTCTACAACCCAAAAACGAGCAAGCTGCACGCAGTGAGTCCCGTTTAGCAATACCCCTAAGCGTGTTTCCTCATACTATGATTATATTTTGTCTCCAACTTTTATCAGAACATTTCGGCTTGTTTGGCCAGTCATTTAACCATTACTTCATAGTCATATTTTGCATCTGTGAACTATTAACTCGTTCTCCGTAGCAAAATCTGATGAGGAATTGGATGCCATAAACCTGCTTTGGAGGTGTTGTGGCGCAGTGGTGCAATCCTCTGACTTTGTAGCCTGAACCGTTAGGCGGACTGGGTTCGATTCTAGGTAGAACCCCACCACTTAAGGGTCATGACAAGGGGTCGCGGACTCGATTAGTTCTTCTTTAAGCCCATTTCTACGATTCCTGCGCTTGGCGCTAAAAACCGCAACTTCACCTTCACTTCACTTCACTTCACTTCACTTCACTTCAGTTTTTTTTTCAATAATCTATTTTGAGTGGGCAGGAAGCATTTCTAGCTACTTAAAGGTAATTTAAGCCCACTATGCTACCGCATCCAGGCATGGGACCCCTAGTTTAACATCCCTTCCGAAGGACGGCGAGGTGAATTGCGAGGTCAAGCCTCCGAGGTCACCCATCCGGAGTTTGACCTCACTCGACTGAGCTTAACTTCAGCCACCTGACAGAAACTGTATAAGCCGCTCGGCCACTCCCCCCTTCTTCTCTTCACCTTCAGACCACACAAAGAAAAAAGGAGAATGTCTGATATGATAACCAAATGGACAAACGTGGTTTGAAAATCAAAATCTGTAGTTTTTATAAGACAGTGTCTGCTTGTTTGCCCACCCAATTCGACATTGCTTCATAATCATATTTTGCATCTGTGAACAATGAATTGTTCCCGTACCCTACACTGTTTGATGTAATTACCAAACATTGTTTGAAATCCTCCTACTCGTTTGAAGCAATGCCTGCTCATTTGATGATAATATAACTCTTATGTCTGTTTCCATAGCTGCATCAACCAGCATCCGAGGAGCCAGTCTACTTCTCTTGAAACCAAACACTCCGCCTCGCAATGGATCATGNCTTCACTTCACTTCACTTCAGTTTTTTTTTCAATAATCTATTTTGAGTGGGCAGGAAGCATTTCTAGCTACTTAAAGGTAATTTAAGCCCACTATGCTACCGCATCCAGGCATGGGACCCCTAGTTTAACATCCCTTCCGAAGGACGGCGAGGTGAATTGCGAGGTCAAGCCTCCGAGGTCACCCATCCGGAGTTTGACCTCACTCGACTGAGCTTAACTTCAGCCACCTGACAGAAACTGTATAAGCCGCTCGGCCACTCACCCCTCCTTCTCTTCACCTTCAGACCACACAAAGAAAAAAGGAGAATGTCTGATATGATAACCAAATGGACAAACGTGGTTTGAAAATCAAAATCTGTAGTTTTTATAAGACAGTGTCTGCTTGTTTGCCCACCCAATTCGACATTGCTTCATAATCATATTTTGCATCTGTGAACAATGAATTGTTCCCGTACCCTACACTGTTTGATGTAATTACCAAACATTGTTTGAAATCCTCCTACTCGTTTGAAGCAATGCCTGCTTGTTTGATGATAATGTAACTCTTGCTTATGTCTGTTTCCATAGCTGCATCAACCAGTATCCGAGGAGCCAGTCTACTTCTCTTGAAACCAAACACTCCGCCTCGCAATGGATCATGCAGAATTTCGCCTCTCATTGGAACAACATTAGTGACCCAGTTCATTTTTAAATGCGACGGATGGAAAGATCAAGATAACACAGATTCGCCATTCCTTTATCAGCTTAATAGTCGAGGTACTGATGGATCATGGGATATTTTATACAGAGGGACGCAGTCAACCAGAGCGCTCAATCTTCCCATGGGAGACAGCAAGAATGATGGACGACTCAGATTGCAAATTCTTGTTGAAGACTCATATGGAGCTGTTGCAACTGNCAGTCTACTTCTCTTGAAACCAAACACTCCGCCTCGCAATGGATCATGCAGAATTTCGCCTCTCATTGGAACAACATTAGTGACCCAGTTCATTTTTAAATGCGACGGATGGAAAGATCAAGATAACACAGATTCGCCATTCCTTTATCAGCTTAATAGTCGAGGTACTGATGGATCATGGGATATTTTATACAGAGGGACGCAGTCAACCAGAGCGCTCAATCTTCCCATGGGAGACAGCAAGAATGATGGACGACTCAGATTGCAAATTCTTGTTGAAGACTCATATGGAGCTGTTGCAACTGGTTTAGAAAGGTTTTTTTTTACTAGTGTTTTGTCGTGAAACGAGGTGAATTTAGTGAGGGGGTTGACTTTCGTCACTCAGCTTTTAAAACTACCGGGTGAGTCAATGAAAAGAATCCCTGTTTGAAAAATCACCATTCCCTGAATATCAAGATGATGATATTGGAAAGCATAACATTTAACAGCAGACATTTTCAAATGTTTCTCAACATTTACCTGACTGACATCGGCCACTCCATTCTGAAATTTTGAGGGATTTTCTCCAGAAAACCCTTTCTAGAAATCTTCAAAACAGGCTCAAAACAACAACCAGCATTTTCCGAGCTTTCTGCATTATCTTAATGAGTTCAACACATTCTAACATGTTTTGTCCTATTGGGAAGATGAAATCGTCCGGAATAATTTTGTTTTGCATCCAGGGATGACATTTTCATTTCTCAAAGGGATAAAACGTGCCAAAACACGTACAAGTCATTGCTTTAAGGCATAGACATTCGAGAAATTTGGTGGTAATTTTATGCAGTTTTTGGAGGTTTCTTGGAGAGGCTTCCTCGAGAAAATCTCTTATAATTTAAGAACGGACTGGCCGATTTCAGGCAGGTAAAATTTAGAATATATTTGGACATATTCACTGTTGAATAACATATTTGCCAACAGTATTGTCTTGACATCGAGGGATCTGTGGTCTTTCAAACAGAGATTCTTTTTTCGACTCATCCTGTATAATTTCTTCTATGTAAAACCACAGGTCACTAGCAAGTGCGTCATTGACTGCGTTCTGAAGTCATCTGATATAGGCTCATACGATTATTCTTTGGCACACCAGCAATTAAGGCAATCTTCAGATGACATATTCAACTTGTTGCTCTGCCCTTAATTTNAACTGGTTTAGAAAGGTTTTTTTTTACTAGTGTTTTGTCGTGAAACGAGGTGAATTTAGTGAGGGGGTTGACTTTCGTCACTCAGCTTTTAAAACTACCGGGTGAGTCAATGAAAAGAATCCCTGTTTGAAAAATCACCATTCCCTGAATATCAAGATGATGATATTGGAAAGCATAACATTTAACAGCAGACATTTTCAAATGTTTCTCAACATTTACCTGACTGACATCGGCCACTCCATTCTGAAATTTTGAGGGATTTTCTCCAGAAAACCCTTTCTAGAAATCTTCAAAACAGGCTCAAAACAACAACCAGCATTTTCCGAGCTTTCTGCATTATCTTAATGAGTTCAACACATTCTAACATGTTTTGTCCTATTGGGAAGATGAAATCGTCCGGAATAATTTTGTTTTGCATCCAGGGATGACATTTTCATTTCTCAAAGGGATAAAACGTGCCAAAACACGTACAAGTCATTGCTTTAAGGCATAGACATTCGAGAAATTTGGTGGTAATTTTATGCAGTTTTTGGAGGTTTCTTGGAGAGGCTTCCTCGAGAAAATCTCTTATAATTTAAGAACGGACTGGCCGATTTCAGGCAGGTAAAATTTAGAATATATTTGGACATATTCACTGTTGAATAACATATTTGCCAACAGTATTGTCTTGACATCGAGGGATCTGTGGTCTTTCAAACAGAGATTCTTTTTTCGACTCATCCTGTATAATTTCTTCTATGTAAAACCACAGGTCACTAGCAAGTGCGTCATTGACTGCGTTCTGAAGTCATCTGATATAGGCTCATACGATTATTCTTTGGCACACCAGCAATTAAGGCAATCTTCAGATGACATATTCAACTTGTTGCTCTGCCCTTAATTTGGTGTACAAAGACGAGACCTCCTCGCTGGAATCTATGCCTAAATACAACCACTTGGATGTGTAGATCTTGCAACTGAAGCTTTGTTACAACTTTTATTATATGGCAATAAAGATTTTTCCCATTTTAGTAAATAGACATATTCCTTAGCTTACGCTACATTTCATCCATGAAATTGGTCGATTCGAGTGAATTTCTGTAGCCACTTACCCATCCCTTCATAAGCCACACGATTTTTTGGCGTAGTTTAAGCACTTATAGTAGTTTTTTTTCATTATCTTTATTTGATGGCCTCGGGGTAGGCACAGCCTTTTGCTCCCTGGAGTTGATCGTCCTAGTAGTATTGTAGAGTAATTTTGTAAGTAATGTAGTTCGTAATGTGTATTGTAAATTTTATTTGGAATATATCATGTAAAAAAACATGTTCAACTGTGCCTACTCTTAAAGAGGGGCGCTCGTTGCCTTTGTAACTGAAAGTCATGTTTATTGTGAAAAGAAGGTTTCAATTTAAAACTTCAATCTGTGAGATGAATTTGGTCGCTTGTTCATGGCTGCAAGATAAGTGGATAAATAGCACCAAAATATCATTTCTCTTTGTCCTCTGAAATATCTTCCTCTTTATCTGACCTGCGAAATAAGAACGCTTTTGGCTTTAAAGCTGTGGCAATTATTACTTTACAGTATTAGAGAATCCCGATCATGATATTGTATGAAATTATAAAAACATATTTATGAAATTATGATAATTCTACGTGAACTGAACTCATTTCCAGCGCAAGATTTGATCCATGAGATGCGAAAGTTTTGTCCGAAAACATGCCGTCCGAAACACTTGCAAGTTAATGGTCAATCAATCAATCAATCAATCAATTGACCAACTGACAACCAACCAACCAACCAACCAGCCAACCAACCAACCAATTTTTTTGAATTATTTTATGCAGCAACAACGGCTGTCTTNTGTGGCAATTATTACTTTACAGTATTAGAGAATCCCGATCATGATATTGTATGAAATTATAAAAACATATTTATGAAATTATGATAATTCTACGTGAACTGAACTCATTTCCAGCGCAAGATTTGATCCATGAGATGCGAAAGTTTTGTCCGAAAACATGCCGTCCGAAACACTTGCAAGTTAATGGTCAATCAATCAATCAATCAATCAATTGACCAACTGACAACCAACCAACCAACCAACCAGCCAACCAACCAACCAATTTTTTTGAATTATTTTATGCAGCAACAACGGCTGTCTTAATTTGTTGTTCGTTCTCTCGTTTATTCGTTTATTTGATTTGTTCTTTATTTTTCCAGGACGATAAAGGTGCTAGCTCCAGTTGTCAACAGTGTTGGTTCATTTCTAGAGACAAACGTTGTCTCTAAGCTCAGCCTTCTGACCACTGAAAATGACTTAAACAAGGTCGTCGTAACGTCTCAGTCATCCGCGAAACTATTGAGGGAATCAGGAAACATTGGAAAGAAAGAGTCGGACATTTTATCAAACATTACTCGAAGTGCATCAACAATGACTGCCTCATCCTTAGAAAATATTGAACAACTTTCAGGCACTTTGAAATTTTCCATCAATATGCTGAATGTGGATGCTGTTCTTCAACAGACAAGAACTACATTAACTACCTCCTTGGAAAAGATGACAAATAAGGTTGAGAACTGGGCCAATAGGGGACAGCTTGCCAGCAAATCAAGTCTAGACTCATTACTTTTTCTTGCTCAAGACAATATTGCTGCAGCATCATACCCAAATACTAACGTAAGTACCCGCAGCAGAAGAAGCATACCTTCAAGTCCTATACAACTACGAAAGAATCTTAACATTGCTATGATCATTTACTCCTCGATCCTGCGAGCCAGCATTCGCGGGCAAGGTCCAACCCAAATTACAACAAAATACGGAACAGTAGCACTAAAAAGAACGAGATCATCGTCGATTGATAAAATACAGACTGGAGATGGATGTAGTTTCTACTTAAACCATAGTATTGGTGCTTACGAGGATGTGTTCAAAATTTTCAACACAAGCAGAAACGTGCCATATCAAGCCCCAACGACAACAAAGATTGCTTCTAAGATCGCCGGACTAAGCTTTTCTTTGCCGAATGGAACTGAAATTTCTGTCCAGCATCTATCTGCGAATGAAAGTATTTTGGTTACGCTCGATAGGAGTTTGAATGTCAGGACAGTACCATTGGTTGCAACTCGAGTAATTCCAGCAAATGGTAAAGTCGAGGGTGAACTGATGTTTAATACAGCAGATGTAAACTCCTCTTCCATTTTCGTTGAAGTTTTGATCAACTCTGGAAAAGCGAGTGCTATTGAAGCATATATTAGCCTTGGAAGGATAGCCGCAGATGACGAAAAACAACATCTGTTGAAAAGATCAATAAATGGTGAATCTGAAAAATTCGTGAAATTTTTCCCACAAGGGTAAGCAGGCTTATTTTATAGTGCTAGTCAGCAAAGTTTTGTCATATTTAGCTGTATTTCTGAGGACTAATTCTACTGAAGTTTTGTAAGGTCAGGTATCTTACTGTGTTGGTGGTGCAGGCACGTGCCATTTTTTGGGGTTAAAGGGGGTATTTGCTCAAAAAGTTGTAGAATTGTTGGTATCATTTTCAAACATTTTACGGAAATATTTGTATCATTTTCAAGCAATTTACGGAATTATTTCTATTACTTTTCAAACACTTTGCGGAATGTTACAGAAAATGTTTTAAACTTTGCGGAATAGACCTTTTTACTTCTTAGGAAAGAGGTGTGGATCGAGCACCCAAAATCTGGTAAAGTTTGGGAGGGAAAACGAAAGCACGAGCCCCGTTCTTAGTGGATACACTGCTAGCTGAGGCCATGAGGCGAATAGAACTTGCCAATGTATAAACTCAGCTTGTAGGTCAATTTAAGCAAAGTTGTGGTTGATTAACTCTCTGTAAGTTTTCTGAGCTCCGAGGGAGCTTCTTGCTGCAGGTAGCAATGTTTCTGCTGAGAACGGGGATCATGCTTTTGTTTTCCTTCACCAAATTTTCCAGATTTGGACGCTCGATCCAAGCCTCTTCTATCCAAGGCAGGATTTATTCTCAGATTTTATCAGACCTGTTCACATTTTCTCTATTGCGCCAACGTGATTTTTCATTCGATTTTTTATTAGGGTGTACAGGACAAACTCCAAGTACTTCATTAAATTGCGAAACAAGGATGGAAGCCAAGCTGCCAATTTATCTGTGTTGATGTATGCCCTGTCATGTGTTTATTGGAACAGAACAACTCAGCAATGGAGCATGGAAGGGACAACCCCAACAGAACATTCAAATTTAACCAACACGGTTTGCCGCAGCTCACATTTGACTGAATTTGCCTCAACTTTCAACATTGCACCGAATCCAATCAAGTGGTCAACACTAAACGTAAGGGCATTTGCTTTCAACTGTTTTTAGCTGCTACATTTTAAGCAAGCAGAAGGAAAACAGATATTGGTTAAAGATCCTAACGTCCCTTTATCGTACCAGTTCCAAGTATCAGCCTGAACTTGGTCATGAACCCCCGGGGGGCCACTTCTATAGTTTCCTATAGTATCATGCTCGTACAAAGGTTTAACAGATGCACCCTAAACGCTGACCTGTTTTAGCAAAATACATACCCTAATCGCGAAAACTTTTCTTCAGAACATACCCTTTCCCGCGTCAAAATAGAGCTTCTCAATTTCAGGTACCCTAATCGCTGACAAGCCAGTAATTAAAATTGCTAATATTGCCGGTGTGATTTTAAGAGGAGTATCCTGGGTACCAGACTCTCTAAAATATAATTTTATAGATGCTACCACAGTGCCTTGGCCAAGGTAGATTAAGTGGGGGTATTGAAATGAGAGGGTCTGGCAGCGAAGCCCTCAGGAAATTTTTGGGCCACGCCCTTTACTTTGGCTTAGAATGCATCTCCTAATATCATGCTTACCAATAGCATAGATAATAGCGACAAGGTAACTTTGTTAGTTTTGTGACAGTTGTCCAATAAAGTAGAGCATGAGGAAAATTCTTGAAGAAACATATTTTTACTTTGGAAAAGAAAGCATCTCCCAACATCATGCTTGCCATTAGTGGCAAGAAAACCTTTGTAGTTTTGTGACATTTATCCTACACATCGGAGCACGAGGAGAATTTTTGAAGATGCATCCTTTACTTTGGCATAGAATGCATCCCCTGATTCCATTTTTGCCAGTGCGAAAATGGAAGCTTTGACATTTATCAGAAGATTCTTACCCAACCTATGTCAAGCCATTTTCTCTTCGGTTTTAAAGGAATCTCGAGAACCATCTTTCGAAAAAAGTGGTGGGGCAATGACCCCATACCCATACCCCCCGTGGCCATGCCACAGTACTGCCATGATGTTACTAATGTTAAAATTATATTACAGATGCTATTTCATAGAGTCTGGTACCCAGGGTAGAAGAGGAAGAAACTGCTCCCGAATTCCTACCCCATCTTGTGCTGGTCTGCTTTTTCAAGTTCTTTGACTCGTTACAAATTCTATTTTAGAAATGTTGATTAGAATATCACTGCACAGGAGTTTGAGTTTAGGAACTTATCAAATGCAAAATAAGACACCCTTTTTTGAAATTATGGTCGAATTGGCTACCCTAAACACGGGCCCGCGCGGGCCCGTGCCTACTTTGAAGAAAGGCACCCTTTCCCGCGTTTTTTTGTACGCGCATGATAACACATCAGGTACCAAGTGGCCCCCCCGGGTCATGAACGCACGGGACGAAAACATTAAGGATGGCTGTCCGAGCAAGATCCATTGTTTACAAACATTTTCGAATCGACTTTTCAAATTGCCTTCGAGATCATCATCATCATCATCATTCATTTATTTACAAAGTAGGCTGAAACAAAAAATAGCTAAAATTGCAGCTAATTAAGTCCTATTTATTTACAAAATTTACACTTCTAATCTAAAAATAATATGTATATATATAATTACAAGAACTTCGATAACTATCCTGTTATGAACCCAACCTGTTGTACATATGTTTTGCTAAGCCTACAGTTGCCTTTATCACCATTCCAGCACCTTATTTGCTTTTTGAAAATTTGAAGGGTGCTGGAGTCTTTTATCTCGTGTGGTAGCAGCTGCAACATTCTATTTCCAAGGAAAGCTACAGACTCGATTCCAAAGGACGTAATGCGTACTTTTGGAAGCAGCGCGTCGGTCCTATGCCTTAAGTCGTAGCCAGTGTTCCGCTGCGTGAAAATATCCTTCATAAAAGTTGGATTTAGATCTAATTTTGTTTTAAAAATCTCATTCATAAGCAACTGTAGGTTTCTTATATGGATGGGCACTGAATTTTGTTTGCTCCAGGAGAAACCAAAATCATGTTCGTAATCTTTCTGTGCAATGCGCAAAGACATTTCTTGGACGTGATTTATTCCTTGATTCAAGGTTCTATCGCAGAACATCCAAACAAAACGTGGATGTTTCACGAAAGGAACTTAAATGATAACATAATCAAAATTCATTTAAGGGCACTGCGAATTGCATACAGAGACATCGAATCTGATTTTGAAACGTTGCTGAAAAGGGACAACTCAGTGACAGTCCATCAACAAAACTTACAGTTACTCATGGTCGAAATTTATCAGGCGAAAGTAAATCTAAACCCTGAATTTATGAAGGACATATTTGTAACCACTGATGTTCCTTATACCTGAGGAGTGGCAATGACCCGTTACAACCAAAGGACCACAAATTTTGGCATTGAAACCACGCCTTTTATTGGACATAAACTTTAGCTCCTTGGCTGCTTTTGAAAACCGAATAAAGTCATGGAAAAAGCAAAAATGCAACTGCAGGCTTTGTCGAATTTTTCACGAAACTTAGCGATAGAGATAATTGACCAAAATTGACTTCATGGTTGAGTGAGGCAATGCTTTAGATTTAGAGTGATCCTTCATCTAATTAAGCAGGTTTTTGGATGTATTTTAGAGTTAACTGGGGTATATTTCATTGAAGGTCATGGGAGATCTTTATCACAATGTAACGTAAGTTGCATCAAATCTTCATTTGAAAGATTAATACAGTGGAACCTCCATTAACGGACACCTCTACACAACGGACACCTCTGAACAGCGAACAAATATTTTCATCCCAAAGTACAGTATGAAAAAAGATGACACCTCCATACAGTGGACAGCTCTCTACAATGGACAATAACATTGGTACCACAGGTGTCCACTATATTGATGTTCCAATGCATATCCAAAAGATCGTAGTAATGCATTATGCCCCATCTTAACCAGGAATTAAAAGACACTTTTGATTTCCGTGAACAATCAGCATATAGTTCATATCTTTAAAAAGGTGGATGTAAAATTCTTTTACAATTTTCTTCGAGTGGAATGGCGTGAAGTGGGCTCATGGTACTTTGCTGTAAATCTGCCATGAAAATTTGTTGATATGTGGCATCATCAAATTTCTAATTCCTAACCCAGAA
>REGL01001100.1:65500-81531 GCA_004194395.1 Aurelia aurita complex sp. Pacific | reverse complement strand
CTTAGATTATGTTTATTTGATTTAGGAGCTGTTTTGTAATCATTTCATTTTAAGCCCTAAAGATGCGAGAATTACAATGCCTTCTGCTCGGCTCCTGAATCAAATAAACATAATCTAAGCGACAGAATTTTAGAGTTACCCTTCTTCTTTCGCTATAAGCACATAACTTCTCTTAAAAACCCTCTTTCACTTGCACAAGGCGAGAGTTTGCCCTACTAGTTTCGGGGAAACTTTTGCGGCTTTGTTTGTTTTGAATTACTGGTTGAGAGAATTTCCTTTTCTGAATCCGCTAATCGCTTTGAATTGAGGTGTCGATCAAACGCAACTGTTGCTATTGTATTACAAAATCTGCCCTTGTTTGCTTTACTCTTTATTATATTCCTTTTGAGTTACCAGCTATTTTCATTGACCGGTTTAATTAATTCACCATTTGTTACATGAGCTGTGTATGGGACTTTAACATTTTCTGAAACATCCACATCTCAAAGGCGTCTATCTCGTTGCAAATTTCATTACTATTTATTGTGGCAAATTTTCGACAAATGGAAAAATGGGAAAAGTATAACGAGAGCGAGTTTGGAACTCGCGACCTTCTGCTTGCTAGACAGATGCTCTACCGACTTAGCTATTCAGTCGCACATTTATACAAGGTTATCCAGATCAGTGTGGTGACATAACCTGTATAATGTCTAGCCCACTTGACTCAATGTCTCAAACGCAGGCCGGCTCAATGCCCTCGACGCAACCCTGACAGAATTTTCAGGGGTGCTCTTTCATTACTAAGTGTCCTTGTCTTATTGCGTTTAATCACATCCACTTAAATTTGGAAAAATGATGCCATGTTTTTGTACTCTGTGACTTTTTGGGATCATTATCTCGTTCTTTTCTCTCCTAAGGTACGACCTCCAACGTTGGAGTACAAATCTTCGCTTCAAAGTGCACGACGAAACCTATTGTTTTAGCAAAGGAAGGTGGTTTTCAACGAAACTCAGTAGAATTGTTCCGATTTGCATCTCCTTCAAGGTAATGACGTCATTCACTTGACAGACGCTTAGGGAAACGAAGCAAGGAGATAAATTTTACGATGAGTGTAGCGACGGAAAGGTTTCATTTTTTTGATGACCCTCCCCTGGATGACATGACAAATAGACTCAGCATCGTATTGATATAAAAAGTCGACAAATCTATGTGTATATGTAGTCCATGCTAGTGACAATATCCAATTAAGACATGATTAGTAAGACATACAAGATTTAGAATATTGGAAAAGAAACAAGTAAGGAACATAGAACGTTTCGGCACTAAATTTGTGTCATCCTCAGCTATAGAATCAAAAAGGCACAGTTCAGTTCATCATAATTTTGATATTCCACTTCATACAATATGATATACTGAACAGCAACAAACTAAATCTGATTTAACTAAAATACAACTAATGATACGAAATAGATATACTAAGGATGGAATTATAGAATATTGTGTGCAGGGAATTTCTAGAGGAGCAGCTCTCCCACCAGTGGAACAGTAAAGTCAGTAAACCATCTCGAGCTTCCTAAAGATATCACTGCTTGGTTCCATCAGTAACAGCTTCATGTTTCCTAATATCTTTTGCAGGCTTGGTAAAATATGGCGTATCCGAGTATGGCATGACAACTCTGGTTCAAACCCATCTTGGTACTTGTCCAGGATTGTTATCAAGAACTGCCTTAATGGTCAAAAGTATTTCTTCTTTTGTAACAGGTATGTTTAGGAATTATCACTCCTTCAGACTTTTAAGCAGTACTGCCACGCAGCTCACGCAGCTGATTGGCTCCTGAAAACAATGGGATCCTATCGTTATGTTGTACCAGGTGTGTCACAAAGAGCTTCGCATGTTTGAAAATTCGTACGGAGAATACTTTGGGTATTGAAAAGACTAAAAGCTTTGTTGATGCCCTAAGGCTGAAGTGTTTTGGTGATTTTTCGTCTATTTTTGTGAGCGTATGCTTTGCATTTATTCAAATACTATCATTTTCTGAAGGATTTCAAATAAAGGTGGGTTGTGTTTTTTTCTGAAACATATTATATAGTAAAGTTGTGCTATTAATCGATTTGTTTTCTTTGCAGATGGCTTGCAACTGACAGGGATGATGGTGAAATTGAACGAATATTTGCTGTAGCAGATGCGAAAATGATGGCAAAATTTAATACTATTTTCAATGATATTGTTGGCAGGACATTCACGGATTATCATCTTTGGGTATCCATTTTTGAGAAGCCCAAATTGAGTCGGTAAGTTACTGTCTTTGTTTTATTTCAAAAGCGTTAACGAGCTAGCAAGGGGATGGTTATTCTGGACTCAAGAGTACTAGCGTGTGTCCCAGAAAGAGGGTTGTCAGATTTGGTCAGGGTCACCGATGAGAATTTGTTTTAATCAACGGCAATTTAATTGCAAAATGTTCCTCAATAGTTAACTCAAACATAGATACCTCATTTGTTTATATTGGTGCTTTGAGAGCAGGAATAAGCTTGAAAGTTCAAATTTGCCTCCGCGTCTCACGTGCCGCGTCTAAACCAGACCTTTGGTCTTTTGGCCTAAGCTAATTCCCGAAGCACATTGCGATTTAAAACTAAAATCAATGAAAAAGGCAAAATCGATGACTTCTATCAAACAGAATGTAATGTGATCTAAGTTTTGTTCATATTTTTTCAAGGCTATTGTTGATTTATTTGTTTTGTTTTAAGAATGTGGTTAGGCCAAAAGGCCAAAGTTCTGGTTTCAGTAAAGGTGACAGCAAATTTGAACTTTCATGATTAATATTTCAAAATTCAAAGCACTCATATCAAGAAATTGGGTATCTATGCTCAATTGATCTATCAAGAAATGTTTGGAAATTGATTAGCCATTGATTAAATTTTCTGGGGCATCCGGTACGTTCATCTTACAGTCGTATATTGTTGTGGTATCTCCTTTTGTTGTTTCTCGAAAATATTATCCAACACAGTGCTTTATAAGTCCCTTTTCTCTTGCAGATTCACGAGAGTGCAACGTTTGACATGCTGCATCACATTCTTGCTAACGTGGATGTGCGTAGATGCTATGTGGTATGGAACACTTCGTGAAGGAAAGATCGACCTTTATCTTGGCTTTAAAGGATACTCTTATGAAGAAGTCCTTGTTGGTGCTATTTCATCTCTTATGGTTTTCCCAGTCAATATGATCCTCATTTTGATCTTCAGGAATTGCAGACTACCTAAATCAAGGGTAAGTTTATAATCTTTTAAAAAACTGTGAACCATATTAAAAAGCAAAATTGCCTGATAGAATAATGAATACCGTAAATGCTCTATTGCGCCCCGAGAGGCTTATTCGATGTCAGAGATTCAAGAGTTGGTCTTAAAAGAGAGGGTGTTATAAGTTAGGAGGCTTAATCACAAAGTAAAATGACAAAGACATTAAAGTTCTTCTTTGCTATTTTAGCCCATATTTTGTGGAACCAACATTCCAATTCGGCACAGTTCTTATCCCAGACCATATCAAAGTTAACATTCAAAGCTAAATAGATGGATAATCTTTGGCATTCCCTGGCATTTGATGTTAGTGGGGATGACTTGATAGAGAGGGGAAGCTTATATAAAGTTTTGATTCAGAAGGGGGACTTATTAGAGAGGGGGTTAAGTAGAGCATTTACGCCAATTGTGATTAAAGTAATAGCTAGCTTCCTTGGTAAACGTACCTGGGGATGTGCCGCGCTGAAGAGTGTATTTTTCGGACCTCTAGTCTAGCTAATAGTATTCTTCTGTGCAGTTTTGGTCCAGCAAGCACGGTTAGCTAAAGTAGTCTGGGCAAGGGAATTTACCTATTTTGTTGATAATAAGCTGGTAAATGAAACAAATCAACCTTTTGAAATGTGCGAGTTCAAACCAAAACTTTTGAGATATAGATACTTGCTCGAAAGGCTTGGAAATGGATCTAGCCCAAGGGTATCATTTTGTTGTTTAAGTGTAGCCAAGGGTATGATTTTTAAATGTTAGTCTATCCACTTTAAACATGGTCGAGGCAGACCCCTGCCGAATCAAGAACCCCCCCCAATTGATATTTTTGCAAAAATATCAAGAAAAAATGCAATAACCATGGGGAGGGCCCCATGGTTATTGCATTTTTTCTTGATATTTTTTTTATATTACTATAATAGTTTAACTTATGAACAAAATGTTAAGAAAGAAAGTTTAACGTTTGTTCTGCCCCAAATTCTTTTTCAAATANTCCGTTTTAGGCTGCCTTAGAAATTTTGCCTATTTTAATGCGGATACACAATCTATATGGACATGCGAGATCGCAAATTGCAAGTTAAGATGCTTTTTTATCATCACCTTCAAATAAAGCTTTCAGAAATGAGGTTCCTCGGCAGGAAATGTTCAAACACATACTTTTTTGGACGCCAGACGTATGTTGAGTGAAATGACTGTGTTTCCCTACGTAAACGGTAAATTCATCGCCAAACCTCACCTTTTGAGGCATCCGTTACGTTATATGAATCAATGAATATTCGAAATTCTTTTATTCCATAGCGAATTCTCGATGGAGAAGATGAAGTAACAATACATGTGATATCAGGTAGCAGACGTGCTAGAAGATTATCTGAAGATTGGGTTGAAATTGAAGATATCACTGATATAGGACAAACATTCGGAACTTCTTTGCCAAGATGTGGTGGATTGTTCAAACCTTCTTTGTACCAGCCACTCCTGGCCGTTGATGGTAAGTTACCATTTTTGCATTGTTCTGCTTTTTAAACCCTTTCATGCCTTATTTTAGCATTATTTACCAGGTAAAGACCGGTACAACGGATTCGAAATACCACACATGGTGACATCATAAGTAAGTCACATTCCTTTTTGTAGAATACTGCAAGAAATTTTATTTCATTTCATTTCATTTTTTAGTATTTAGACACGCTGAAAAGTTTTACGATAAGTACTGTTTTTCAAACTGACGAGTTAAAACAAATTAAATACAACATGGTATAACAAAATAGTGGTAATAAAAACAAAGAAAGAACGAGAGAAAAAACGTTAGCATTGGCTCTCAGTGTGTCAATAGCATATTTTGATAGCCGTTTGGAGGTACTGATGGAGGGTGCTACTTTAGTTTCCCCAATCAAGCTGTTGCAGAGGTAGGCCCCTTGATATGAAAAAACGACTTTGGCCAGCACTCGTTTTTAAAATTGACATTTTTCATCGGTATCAGTTGAACAGAGTATACGTTCGTTGCCTTGTGAACATCTTGCGAATGATTTAAAAAGATTTATACATCGATATTGCTGTTTCTTTTTTAATAAGATTAAAAATTGTTGGCCCGCCTAGACTCTGGATAAGTGGGGCTGCTGATACATCATATAGAAAACAGGTTTTCAAGTTATCTATCATCTTTGCACATGTGGAATGCTGCAAGGCGTGTACCAATCGCAACATTATATTTCACCTATCATTTTGCCTGTGAAATCCTATTAAAATCATCACATTGTAAAATAGGAGAGCCACAGGCCAAAATAACTTATTTGCAAGATAGCTATCAATTTTAAGCTTTCGAATAAATAAATACTTTGAAGGTTTTATTTTCTGCAGATATACCGTCTCATATTTTATGCATCGAGTGTCCTTGTGCATCCTTGTAATTGATAAGTTAATGGGTTTACCCCAATTTCATGCCAAGCCAAAAGTTTGTTAACAGCTCTTTCATGTCAAAGAGCCTGTTTTGTTAGGTAGTGGTTCATAAGGTTCTTTAAGGCAAGGACAGACAAATTAAAATCTAGATTCTTTCCTAACCGTTTATCTGGAATAAGCTTGAGCCTGAAGTGAGACGTGCAAGTTCTGTTGCTGTTTTAAGAAAAAGCTCATATCCGCCCCCTACAAAATCTGTCTTTGGAATTCACGATCCAATAGGACTATCCTATCTTATTCACCTTAGGGTTGGTCTCAGCCCCGGGAGAGGGGGGTACATAACATGCTCTGGGTACGGGTGTGTGCCGCACATATGGGTTGGTTTTGGGGCCCAAAATTCTCTAAACAAGGGTCCTTTTTCGGCAGATTTTCTATAAACATGGATGGAGTTTCACTGAAATTCGCTAAAATAGTTTAAAATGGGCAGTTTGCCGCCAAAATTCATCATAAAAGTGCGTACCAAGGCAAGTTTCTGTAATTAGAAGAGGGTACCTTTCTTAAAACCTGGATGGCAGACCCCCGTCCATGCACAAGTCACGTACCCCCGGGTCTCAGCAAGCTAAATTTCCACAAATTCAAGCATAATTTTAGGGATACCATAAACCCAATGTGCCCAAAGAGCGATGGCATTGAGGATACGGGGCACTTTTTGTTGCTCTGCCTTCTTTTTTATGTTAAACGACGAAATCTTCTCGCTGGAATTTTTGAATTACTACGCCCATATGTACAAATAACCAGTCTTTCAAATGAGGCTCTGATGCAGCATTTACTATATGGTTATCAAAATCTTTCTAATGACTTCAATAGAAATATACTCCAATTGTTTACGTTTCATTCACGAAACTGGTCGGTTCGACAAAGATCTTTTGAAACTTCAGTACCAAGCAACCACCAAGTGCCTCAACGTGCATGTTCTTTTTCTTTGTAAATTCTATTTCACATTAGATAACAGGCACATCATTTCACCAAAAGCAACAAGAAGAGCTGCGCTCATGACATTTTAATTTCATCGAAATCCTGACCTGACATCTAATGCTAGACAGAATTAGTACATGTACGGTACCCGTTAGGTTTTCATCGTTCGTAGTGAAGTCGTATGTAGTTTAATGTTGCATGTCTCTAAATATAAGCCTGCATGCAGACTCTACTGATTCCCTGAAGGGAAGTGAAACCTCACTTCTCTTCAGGGAATCAGTAGAGTCTGCACGCAGGCTACGGCTACTAAATATTGGCCATGGGGAAGTCATTATCTTTCGCTCCCCTTGGTATCGTTCCTTCAGTGTTGTATAGCAGTTAGAAAAGTATAGTCGAATGTAAGATGTATTGTAATATTTTATACATTGGCCATGGGGATAGTCATTGTCTTTGCTACCTGTTGTATCGTCCATGTAGTGTTGTATAGTTGTACTGTAATTAGAAAGTATAATAAGATGTAGATGTAACATGTATTGTAATATTTTAGATGAATATAAAAAAAGTATTTTATAGGAATAGAAACAAGATTCTTTCATTAGAAAGATTCAGAAACAATCCGAGAACTTTTGATACTAAAAATGGAAACTCGTGCAAACCTACGAAACTTTTAATACTATAGCCGTTTTTACAACAACAAGTTTGCTACAATAAATACAGGGTTGACGAAAATCTTTGAAGCCCCCCCCCCCATAAATGATTAATGGGACTTTTGCAAAACATTTCTTATTGACCAAAGCTGACCTCATGCATTTGGGCACATTTTACGATTATGCCTTAACTTTTCAATCAAAGTTTTTGTTACGTGTCACTCGAACTGAAATTGAGTTTCCATGTGGTTGTTTTTTGGTAAGCTGGAATTTCATAGAAACCTAATGGTTAATTGTTTAATTGTTTAAGTTTGTTATCCATCCTTTTACTGTAGCAACTGCTGCAACAGGTTATCTCGGTTTATTGCTGCTTAGCGCATGCGCGTAGCGGCCATTTAGACGGGTTGATTGAAATTCCTGTGCCGATCTCCACGTATGGATGCAAAAGCAAACAACAACAACAACAGAATTTCTGGCATCCTGCTTGCTTTGCTGACTGATCCAAAAATCTTCTTGTTGCGCGTTGTGCAATTGTACAATGACAAACAAGTAAACTAGCTGTTAATGCAGTTAAGTAAGTGCTGCTCATAGCGTTAGTCAAAATAACATTCCGCAGATTGTTAAGGTAAAAGAATAAATGTCAGAGTGGGCATTTTGGAGCATGTGTTTGAAACCAAGGTAATTTGCAGCTGTTTGAAGTATAACAATTAAACCAACTACGAGAACTGTTTGTAAATTTCAAGACTGCATTAATACACGACTATAATACTAGCTAAAACGTAATTTGATATTAATCTCAATTCAAGTTTTCAATTGCAATTTTAAGACTCAGTTAATCAATGTCAGTTCATTTTATACATTCTTTCAACCATGATTCTTTGCACCCGAAAGAGTTTTGATTGGCTTCTTGGTTAATTTTTCGCCTCCTTTAGCACAAATTTTTTGTCGGTATATTTCTGTTATCTACTTAGGTACCTAAATCGGCCTTGTCAACCACCATACCTTGCATGTGCCATCTTTTTATTGGTGGTCATTTTTGTGGACTGTAAAAATGGCGACAACGAAAAGACCACAAATGGTCCTTTAATGTCGCCATGTGACCATGCACATATATATGTCATACACAAAAGCTTAATATCTCATGTACATTTTGTTGCAGAAATGAAAGGTAACTTATTAATTTGTGACAGCTCATGTAAAGATTAACACAGCATTGGATTAGCAACATATTAACAGTTCATATTCCGGTAACTGTTTGCGCAGCATTGGATCAGTATTTGCTCTTTAACCATTGACATCCAAACACCAACCAACACAGCATGAGATAATTGCTGGATGCACATTCTTANATATACAGTTAAAGCAAAATTATGTACAGTAATCTATGTAGTAGCAGCTGCTCTTCCAGGGCGTCGTGTTTTAGTTTGTGTTCAGCTCATATAATAACTTTTCAATTGTTTTTTGAATCTACTAAGTGTAGGGAGCTCTCTGATATTGATGGGTATATTGTTCCAAGTTTTCAGAGCCGAATAGTGAAAGCCTTTCTTGACATATTCAAGATTATTTCTTGGGATTTGTAGGTCCCTGCAATTCCTTATTCTGTAGTTGGAATGCTGGGTCCTATGATGGTATTTACCCCAAAGGCTTTCGGGACATTGCCTGTTGATTATTTTGTATGAATATATGAAGACTTGAATTGAGATTAATATCAAATTACGTTTTAGTTAGTATTATAGTCGTGTAATGCAGTCTTGAAATTTACAAACAGTTCTCGTAGTTGTTTTAATTGTTGTACTTCAAAAAGCTGCAATTTACCTTGGTTTCAAACACATGCTCCAAAACGTCCACTCTGACATTTATTCTTTTAACAATCTGCGCACTGTTATTTTGACTAACGCTATGAGCAGCACTTACTTAACTGCATTAACAGCTAGTCTATCTACTTATCAATCTATCACCGATCTAACTGTCTACCTATGGATGATTCATGGTTACTGAAAAGACTTTTTCAAGCTTAATACTCATTCAATAACATTTCAGTCTTCATAATTTGAATTGCCTAAAATCTCTGAGTTATGTGTATGAAATATGTTTCCTTAAGGATGGAACAATGTCAAAATTTGGTACCTTCTGTACAATATTGACTTAAGTCAGCAGCATGAATGAAATTAGAAGTTGATTGAAATTCTAAGTATTTCTATTCTACTGAAGTGTGTCCTAAAAGATTGTTGCCCATTTGTGTGGATGCTTTGGAGGATCTGTATGTTCTAATGTATTGTTCCTGATATAGTTGCATGGGATAGGCTTAAAATTAGAGTTTGAGACTTTGTTTGAGCCATTTGACAAGTGGATGCTGATTTATGGCACGCAAAAATAGAAAAGTGATTGCTGCAAAATCAGCACTTTCTTTGTTCTCCAAAAATGCCAAATCAAGTAAATACTGCAAGAAAGGTTTCTGGTGCTTTGTTGGAATTGGTTCTACATTTCATAAGGGTTCATTGCATGGGTTTACTATTTGCTGGTAACACATTAACATTGAGCCACTTTCAAACCTAGAAAAAATGCAAAAACAACGATAGGACCCTTTCTTTCAAAATTTGTGTGATTTTTACATTTTGAGAGAGCAAAGAAGTCACTCTTTTTGTCTTAATAATAAACTGGGTACTAGACTTTGGTACCCAGAATATTGAAACAATCACTTTTTTGACTTCCTCGTGCCACAAATCAGCAACCACTTGTGTAACTGGCTAAAGCAGGGTCTCAAACTCCAAGTTAACGCCTATCCTTTGCAACCGTATGAAAACGAAAGAATAGAGCTTAAAACTCCTCCGCAGCAGCCACACAAATGGAGCACACATTTTTGAGACAGACTGTAGTAAAACAGAAATACAGAACATTAGTCTAGTTCATATTTTATTCATGCTTACTTAAATAAATATTGTACCGATAGTACCTAATTTGACTTTTCTTAAGCATGTTTCATCCACACAGCACAGTTTAGTTTTTCAGGCACTTCAAATTCTGAAGACTGGCACCATTCTAGATATGGGTAGCAAAATCCTCCAACATCGATATCACTTTTATTGTCTGTTTTTATTCCCAATAGAGAGAGATCAACACATGATGCTTGATACATTTTCAGACACAGAAAATGTTGAAGATGACGTTTATTCAGCAACTCTGGTAAGTCTGATTGTAATAACGCAAAACTATGCAAAAAGTTCGTCACGTCAATATAAATAATTCAATTTAAAAGTCAAGGAGTCATATCTTCAAAAAAAACATTGCACGAATGGTTGATGCATCTTTCGTTTGTTTTAATGACTTGAAATGAACTTTAGGTATTTGGTTATAAGTTCATTGGCAATCTTGGATATCTTGACTACTTTCAGAATAACAGCGTCTCGGGGCCGTAGGAAGTAGCCTCTGATTGGGGGGGGGGTAATTGTTCTTAAAACAATAGAGAACAATACATGTAATTAATGCTTGTGACGTAGCACCATTGTTTTCAATTAGCCCCCGCTTCCTACGGGCCTGCAGCGTCCTTTTGGTTTCAAACAGCTTTCCAGTTGTGACGTCATGGAATTGTTAAATCGTAAACCGCAAAAGCTAAAAATTTCTGCTTATTGCCATATCATAGATCTTCATAAACTATGGTTTTCTTGAAGATTCAACCGTTTTCCCACTATAAATTTTTGGATTTGCAGTGATTTTAATTTTTTTCAAAGCTTTCACGAGTTCTTTCAATTAATAGACAAACGCAATGATTCTGAAGTGATCAACATATCACAGAATGCCAATGAACACCAATAACCAAATACCATTCAAATTCCTTTCAAGCTCTTACATCAAATAAAGAATTTTTTCAGTTCCTATGCTGTTTAAAGTAATAAAACCGAACAGGTCTGTGGTTCACACTGTTTCTTTGCAATGAAATAGATTCTCATTGATTTCCATGACGTAGACTATGATGTTCTGCCAAGCTTCAGATGCTCCCAAGCAGTAAACCCTAGGGAGTTAGGACACCTACGTTGTGATTGAATATTTATTTATCTTGTTTTGATCTTGCCGTTGAAAACTTTTTCTCCTGTGAAGGCGCATTAACACACAGAAATGCAAGGGACTTAGATTTGAATGACCAAACAAAGTGATTAAGTCAAGTTCAGTTGAAGACACGAGTTGAGACGAAACAAAGAAGATAGTAAAGATCAAGGTAGGATAAATAGATATTCAACCAAAACATAGGTGTTCTAAACCCTTGCTTCAACCAGTGCCATTTGCAGAAAACTTTTTTCTTTGCCAGGATAACAATCAGTGGAACAACAAAGGTCAAAGATCATATGTCACGTATGGACAAAGGCCCAGCAGGATTCATTTTGAGGAAAGTGATGGGTATGACTTGATTACTTCTTTGCATCAAATCAAATTGCAATTTGGTCAGAATAGAAATCCTGCTGTCAGTCAAGGATCTTTTAAACTAAAAAGGATGAAAGTAAGAAGTGAAAAATTACATCGAAGTTAATACTGTGTACATTTTAATTAAAATGTTTCAGGAGGCTTTGTTTCTGCTCAAAACGTACGAGACATATTTGTCCCGAATGTCGAATGTTTATCAAAATGTGGGCTTCTTGGAAAGAAAACGCTCGTTTGCTAGTTTCTGCTCTCATTGCGGGTAAAACAAGACATAAATTGTTTCCTCTTGTGTCTTTTCCTTGCTGATAACGCTTGAAATATTGTGTCAACTGTTCTAGTGAAAGGCCATTCACATATTTGAAGACGTCTATTGCAACCGTTCTGTTGCGCACTTGTAACACATTGTCCCAAGAGTCCAATATTTACCCTTTGGGGGCGGGAAGGGGGGGATGGTACTTCCAAAGTTGACGTGGCAGGATGTGCCGCTCAACGAGGTCTCCTTTTCCGATAGCCATTATGAGACAAGGTCTTGTATACGTGACAAAAAATCTGATATGTTTTTGCGCTTTTTGGACAATTTTCTGTCTATGAGCTTCTAGACTCTCGGAAAGCAAGGGAAATGCCCCCTTTCCAGTGCCTTTTCCATTTCTTGGATTCTTTTGAGCCCTCTCTGGAGTCGAGATCTGACTCAATCTCTTTTCCAGAATGAGTTCGTTGCTCTACCTCACTCTGGGATACAGGAGGCCGTTTTGCAACGTGATTGGCTATTCGAAAACAATAGCAAACATAGATTGTTTCTGGAAACTTCCTAGTTATTGAAATGATGATAACGTAAGCTTTGGGATAAAAAGTCAATTGCACGAATGCCTGGGGGTCGAGGAAAATTTACATTCGAATTCCCGGGGGTCTGGGAATTTTTTTTGAGCAAATACCCGGGTTTTTCCCAGGGGATGGTCAGGGTAGGAATTGAACAAGACATGATTTAGCAACTAAGCAACAATCATTAGAGTGTTACTGTATTGTTTGGAATCGAGGTCGCATAATTAGTGTTACCTAGCCAACTGCAAATCCATAATGGCTGCTAATCTGTCATCTTTTTTGACAGATTTGTGCAATGTGTACCAGGTGTTCACTCTTCTTCAGGGACAGGATTTAGCGTATGACGTAAGAACACCCTGGAAACGAGATTTGGTCTTGGCCTGCGTAAAAGTGATAGCTTCGAATTTTAAGTCTCCATTGTTGTGCTGAGGAATTATTGTCCCCAAAGGCAAGCTGAAAGATCTGATCTTTTCCTACCTTCTAAATCTGTAACGACAAAGTTGTCCTTGTTCTTTCAGGTTTCAGCTTAATATGTCGCAACTATTTTCTCTTTAGAAGCTACAAATCGCTTTTCCTGGGAGATCTTGTCACTGTCTTTATTATATCTGTGTCATCAGCAGCTATGAAAAACTAGTAGCAACCAGTTATCATTATTCGATGAGCAATTTATCATGTTTCTTTTGCAGAGGTGGTGACACGTATAGTGAGGAGGAGAGTCTCATGCCTCGTTTCCTGCCAAGAAAGAACCCAAAAAGTTACGCAAAGGTTCCTGTATCATTTGAAGTCAGCGAAAATCCTGTGTTGGCAAAGCAAATGATGCTGCACGAACGGTTTGTATTCAAGCAATAAAGCAATTCTTTCATGATAGAAATTTTAAGAGTCGGTTCTTTTTTGTGCATTTCTACCTTGGAATTACAGAGAGTTGGCGACTCTCTTCTCTGTACGTTGCAGGTACATCAGGGTGGGGGACTGAAACCACTAATCTTCAGATTGGTAGTCAAGTGTGCTACCACTGAGCCATCCCCGCTTAACTTTGGAATTGGTCCGCTACCTCGTTAGATGCGAGATGTCCCAAACAAGCTGCTTCGCATTTGTTCGCATTTACAGCGCCTTGTAGTCTGATTGCAACCAGGAGATTAATTCAACTCTGCTTTCTGCTTTGTGAGCAGCGAGTTGCCCCCTTGCAAAAGCAGTCTCTTCAGAAATCCGTTAATATTTCCAATATCATTCAGCCTATCGAAAAGCGGTAAAAAGGATGTTGTCTTGTCTAGGCAGTGGCAATCGAAATACATGTAAATTGCCACTATTGTGTCAACATTGAGCTCAGAAATTCTCTTCCATAGTATTTCCTTGAAAAGTGGACTCATCTCCAAAGCTGCTGAACAATTTTTAGATTTTCTTTGGCTCTATCTTTAGCTTTAGTTATTCATCTACAATTTTGCCAAGTCTGATTGAAAAAACCAAGCTAGATTTCCTGTAACCGAATTTTATATTCAAGTTAACATTTTGACAGCGAAAGGAAGAAACGTTGGTCAACATATTACCATATCACGAGGCACATTTTCAGATTTTCAGATGCTCTTTAGAATGCTATGCTATGCCTAAATCTCAATAGATATCATTGGTGCACATGTGCAAGTACCATTTACATCTTTAGACTAGACCAACAACTGCAATTTCTTCCCTGAGAAATATAAAATTCTTCAACTGAAATTTTCTCTGTGTAAAGAGTTTTTAAACTTGCCATGGGCAGAAAGGACTTAACATGTCTTAAAAAGCCGATTGCCCTGGAGATCTTGGTAGAAACTTCCTTAATTTGCTCTTCCAATCTAAAGAGCTATCGATTTGAACTCTAAGGTACTGTGTCTTTTGAACTACTTCGAGCTCATTGTCGGTGTCGCGTATCTTCAGTTCCTTATCAAGACAATAATATTGGCGAATACCTGTATTACTTGATAGTAAACACATTCTGATATCCTCTATTTTTTNCATGGGCAGAAAGGACTTAACATGTCTTAAAAAGCCGATTGCCCTGGAGATCTTGGTAGAAACTTCCTTAATTTGCTCTTCCAATCTAAAGAGCTATCGATTTGAACTCTAAGGTACTGTGTCTTTTGAACTACTTCGAGCTCATTGTCGGTGTCGCGTATCTTCAGTTCCTTATCAAGACAATAATATTGGCGAATACCTGTATTACTTGATAGTAAACACATTCTGATATCCTCTATTTTTGATTGACAGGTCTGGATCCTTACCATCCAATGATAATTTCTCAATGTCGACAGTTCAAACACGATTGACAACAAAGTCAGCGAGAACCATTGCACCTGATACGATTGAAGAATTGTAAGTTTATGAATAGATTGCATCTATGGCACGCCAGAATCACAATTTCCTGATGAACTAGGATGATCGCAGATTGACCTGGTTGATCTGCTGATAAAATAGGTTTATCTGAAAGAATCGCGATTATCAGCTGGTCATCCTGGTTTATCACTTTTCGATGGTGATAAACTCGGTTTATGTTGCGCATACCACGATGATCACATATCAACCTAGTTTATCAAACTGTAATCCCAATTATCACGTGATAATCAGAGTTATGTTCAAGCTAACAGATAATTTTTTCGACAGAGATGTGCCATTTTCAGGGTATCGTTTTCACCTCTTTTCTAGCACCAGTTTTCAAAAGAAAGCAATGTTTTTAGATCCGGTTGTCAAAAGATGTCAAGGGGATATTTTGTCAGAGCGTGTCGTTAATAAGTCCAATTTTTGTTTTTCGAAGCAGACTTTTCGCCGATTTTTTCTTTTTACCCAGCTTTACTCGGCCATTCCTTCCCGTCGATATGGGAAATTTTCTGCAGAAGCCACCTTCAGCGATGAACAACATTTCCCTTTGTTTTACTTCCTAGCAATAATGACACTTACATCCATTCATGCATTTCGTCCTCTTGGGAGAATGGAATCCCCCTGAATCACAGGGGGTCCAGGAGTGCCAGTAAAGACACAGCTGTTGTTTTCATAATCCAGATCACAAGGAACCGAGGAAACCAAAACTACAGTCTTCACTGACATTCCTGCACCCCCTGTGGGATAACACGTGCCAAAGCGTTCTCAAGTCATTGCTGTATCTGAACAGAATGACCGATTTCAGCCAGGAAAAGTTCTAAAAATAATTGAATATGTAAGCTATTCAATCAGATATTGCAAAATATCATTTCTTATATATTCAGGGAGCAGTCTGGATCACAAGAGACCATAGAAACCAAAACTACAGTCTTCACTTTCATTTTTTCATTTTAAATTATTTATACACAAAAACCCTTCAGCTTTCTAACGCAATACTTAAATAAGAAAATAAATATCCTAATTACATTAATATAATCTATATACAGTTAAAGCAAAATTGTGTACAGTAACCATCTAATAACAGCTGCTCTTCCAGGGCGTCGTGTTTTAGGTTGTGTTCAGCTTATATAATAACTTTTCAATTGTTTTTTGAATCTATTTTTTTTTTTTTTTTTTTTTTTTTTT
>REGL01001100.1:35764-46035 GCA_004194395.1 Aurelia aurita complex sp. Pacific | reverse complement strand
ATTATTATTATTATTATTATTATTATTATTATTATTATTATTATTATTATTATTATTATTATTATTATTATTATTATTATTATTATTATTCAATGTTCACTCGGCGTTGATGTTGACTGCCGGTTAATTGCTGGATAGCAAGTCAAGTCCCTTGGCCTTAGGTATCCAGTACTTTCTCAGGATCTTTGCAGTTCCCAACAGACACGCTTTTTGTAAAAGTTCTGTGCTGCACTCCACTTCAAATTCTTGAACAAATTCTCAAAGTTCTTTCCAATGGTACCCAGAGCCCCAATGATTATTGGTACAATCTTAACTTCCCTCACGTTCCATAACCTCTTGATCTCTCTCTTCAAGTCTTGATACAACTCTTGATACATTATTATTATTATTATTATTATTATTATTATTATTATTATTATTATTATTATTATTATTATTATTATTATTATTATTATTATTATTATTATTATTATTATTATAATGCACTAAGAATTCACGGAGTTACAAGCTTTTGAAGTTCAAATTTATGATAAAGCTGAAACCAGACGCCCCTAACTGACTTGTTTTCCGTAAAGACTTCATAAAATCGAGGTAAAAGAAGACTGTCCAATGTTTTACCTCCTGTCGATATCAGAGCAAACCAAACAGGACTTCCAAAGTTGTTTAATTCTTGTAACCGTTGCCAAAATTTACTTAAGAATGCAAGTATCTAAAAACATGGAATGAAAACTTAATCAAAGAGAGACGGGGCAATTCCAAATTGTGCTGAACAGGATTCCTCCAACCATCCATCCATAACCTTTATTCAATGTTATAGAAAGCTAGTTTATCAAAACGGGCTTTGAAATTCCCGTTCGACGTAAAAGAAAACTGTCCAATGTTTCACCTCTCGTCGATATCAGAGCAAACCAAATAGGACTTCCAAAGTTATTTAATTCTTGTAACCGTTGCCAAAATGGACTAAAGAATGCAAGTGTCTAAAAACATGGAATAAAAACGTAATCAATGAGAGACGGGCAGTTCCAAATTGTGCTGAACAGGATTCCTCCAACCATCCATAACCTTGATTCAATGTTATAGAAAGCTAGTTTATCGAAAGTGCTTTTGAAATTCCATTTGATTTTCTTTGAATAAACGAGATTCTACATTCACGAAATATGCATTTTAGGGGCGTCTGGTTTCAGCTTTCGCACAAACTTGATCTACGAAAGCTCATACCTCCGTGAATATTTAACCGATTTGCTAGCGTCTGGTGTCTAAAATTAATTCAAAATCTTAGCAATACGGTTATCTTAACATGGAGCCCGTTCAGTATTTCCTCATTTTTCAATATTTAATCAAACGTCGAACAATTTTTTTGGGACACCCTGTAGATGAACTTTCCATGTAGATTCCGAATTTTGATGTTGTTTTTCTAATTTCGGCGCTATTTTGTTATGAGGTCACAATGAGATCTAGAGCCACATCGCCCTGTTCCGATCACTGAAAAAGAAACCTTGGGTTACTGGGCCTAAGTAAATTTTATCGGAAAAGTTCATGCTAATGAATTATTCCTTATTTCATAGTTTAAAATATAGAAACCAGTTATTGTACCTTTAGCCACCGTCTTCCGTAAAATCTTTGTTGGAAAACACAGCGATCAAATCGCAATTTCTTCATTCCATCGCCCTGTTCCGATCACGCAAGCTCACACATGAATTTTGGACGGTACCACCGCAGAGGGCTCAAGAAAGCACAGTTTCCAATTGTAATGGATGCCATACACAAAATAAAAGATATTTATCTCATGTTATTGTTTCATAAAAGTAAATTTTGCTTCTTTATTCGTTTAATGACACCATGAGCAATTTACAATTGAAATTTACAGCCTTTTACAAGAAAACTGGCAACACTCTAGCATAGCCCCCTTCCCATACTTCAATGCCCCCTGGCATTAATTCAAACCCTACCTCACGCGCATCCAAAGTCAACGAAATCCCCTGATGAGGTTTCTTTGTTTATTTCACCTTCCACCCCGTCTCTTCATTGAGAGAGAATCCCAGGATTCGAAGCCAAACCTCGTGATCGGAAAGGAGCGATCTGTAGCCTAACTGACTGCAGTTAGAACTTTACCCCCGGCTGGGAAGGAGGAGATACTATGATCGAAATTTTTTTGTAAATATTCGCTTGGAGAGTTAGAGTAAAGTTTGACATATTTTGACTGCGGTTCTGGTAAACAGGAGCAGAGAAACAAGAGAAAATATAATTGCTGCAAGGAAACACGAAGCGAAAAATGGCGACTACTTGCGACGCCATCACAAGTAGGCCTCTTTCATCTTCCCATATCACTGGATTCACACGCCAGAAAAAAGTAAGCCACATCCCAACTTGAAGCTCATGGCATCAGCAAAGTATTTTTTCGCGCGCTTCTTTAGTCATAGGACCCAGTGCTCTTGTAAACAAACATCCCGAAATTGTACACCAAAGCGCTCACAGCAGCCAATGATCGGAACAGGGCGATGGGGCTCTATAGAAATTTTCGGAAATTAAGGTGGTTCTGCCGACAAGGGGTGTTACCTAAAAATCGTGTTATTCAGCTGGATTTTGCATCAGCCTATGCACAACTCATTTCTCTGATTTGTCTGTAAAATATCAAAACCACACGAAGAATATTGCTTCAGGGAAACAGGTAGTAGTCTTAAACTTATGGCCATAGCTGTCGCCTGAACGCCCTCTAATATCTTTTTCCCTGAAGCAATATTCTTCGTAGAGTTTCTATATTTTGCAAACAAATCATAGAAATGAAATGTGCATGGATTCATGTAAAATCTAACTGAGTAACACCATTTTTGGGTCAGACCTCTTGTTGGCAGAACCATTATAATTTCACAGAATTTCTACAGATTTCATTGTAACGTCATAGCAAAATGGCGTCGAGATTAAAAAACAACATCAACATTTGGAATCTACATGGAAAGTTGATTTAAATGAAGTCCAAGGGAGTAAAATAGGCAGAGCGATAGGGTTCGATCTCGCTATGCCAAGAAACGATGTTGACAAAAATATGCTCTTAAATTGTTGGCATTTTTCCCTGAAGCAACGACTGTATTTGCCAATCACATTCAATTACTATCGAGGGAGCCATTGCCTTTTAAACGGACATTGATTTTGTTCAAACTCGCCTGGTATGGCATATAACTCTATATCTCCTTTGGGATTACACCAAGGGATGTTGAAAAAGGGAATCTTAAAAGAATGCTGAATTTTTACACACATGCTTGCATGCGGTCCGCCAAATCTTTCGTATCAGTAATTGGCAGGCCAGTTTTCCTTGTCTTCATTGCCGAGTAGGTTACCATATTTTAGACTTCTATTTGTCACTGGCAAACCAATTTGATTGAAATCTTGAGATTAGCGTAGTGAATAATTTAATCTTTCTGAGCGTATACAATTTCCTAAAATGAGCTTCTCTTAACCTGGAAAAGCAAACAATTTCGTTATGGAAAGCAAACGATTGTGATTTCGGCACGTGCATGGATATTTTTCAGCTGGAGAAACAACAAAGTGCGTAGCTATTTCTTTTCCTGTTTATAAAATATTCCACTTTGCTCCATTCATTCACTTTAAGCATGGGACAAAATCTTAGAATTTTCAAATCTATTTTTACAGAATTCAATGTTGCTCATTTTCTGTACCAGGTGACCGAAAAAAAACTCTTCAAGAGCCAGATCGCACCTAGTTTCCTGAAAAGAAATTTTATGAACACAAACAAGGTATCAGCTTGTGCCTGAAGGGCTCAGCTATCTTTTGATATGTTACTTGGTCAGTTTAGGTTAATCATAGCTTCAGATAGATAAACAAATGTTTCATGATTTTGGAATTTTCAGTTGTGAGCTACCTTAGGTGCAGATCCACCTTAAGCGTAAACCTCCATCTTTACCTCTATGATGGAGCTGGACTGAAGGTGGCTCACTACTGAAAATTTCAAATTATGAAACAGCGATAGGGTGGTTCACTACCAAGTAAAAGTAAGTTAAAAACACACACAAAACAATTGGTTAAGGTGGCTCACTACTGATAAAACTTTCACAATGACACAAGCTCTAGGTGTCCTATCGCTCATGGCTTGACAACAATGAATAAAAGAGTTGCAAACATGCTACAATACCTGAAACATGCATTACACTTCAGATATCAACTTTCTTTCTCATGCAACATTATCATGCAACATTATGTTGCCAACATGATACCAAATACTTAATAAAAAACGTAGATGTTCCTGTTGCGCATAATACAAACATAACGACAAATAATTGAACATGGACAACTCTTTGATGGTAAGTTTTTTCAAAAAGATTTTTCCCATGAAAGTATGTATGTGCCTACTTTTAGCCTGCAAAATATCAGTATTGTCAAAGTCAAGCAACATTGCCAAAAATTAGTCCAGTATGAACAAAGGAGAATTGTTAAATCAAACTTAATTGCATATTGGTGGGCATTTCTGTCAGTCGTATCATAATTCTAAAGATATTTTTGGGCTCTCCACCCCAAATTCATACAAAAAAAACATATTCGGATGCAAAAGTCCTGAAGAGGTAATCAAAAGATAGCTAATTTTACTAAAAGTGTTCAAAATAACAAACTGAGCCTGGAAATGTCAAAACTTTGAAATAAGATATTTCCAGAATGAAGAATGCTAGAGAGCTGAAATTTGGATATGTTACTACTATCATTATGCGTAAATTGTAACCCACAAATCAGCAAAGTCTAAGAGTACATGGCTAACAGGCTGATTGATGTGGATATACCCTAACCCAACTTTATGATGCAACTCTTGGTAAAATATTGAACTCTTGTGCTCCTACTGTAGATGTGCGGCAACGTTCTACCTGACCTGTATCCCCATTGTAAATGCGTGGCTGCATCTAATGTTATGCTCTGAATCAAGTACTGAAAGTTTCTTACGATTAGCAGGTCTGTGCCCTCCTGAACATTTCAAAACAAGGTGTTTTGAACCCTTTCCAATGTTTAGATATTACTCAAGTACTTTCCGAGTAAAATGATACAGGAAATAAGTAGAATAAAGAAAAACATGCTGGAGTTTCTTTTTTGGAGATCCGGGAGTCTGAGTTTCTTGTAAGCGATTTCTTATAAAAAAAAATACGTGTTGTCATGCGCTGCAATTGCTTGATTGATTGAATTCCAAGAAATTTAGAATAAATGAAGAAAATGAAGCATTGACATGCTGGCATGGCGGCATAAATTTGAGCAAACCAAGAAGCGGTAGTGTTAGTTATTCAAAATCTATCGTGAAGAGCTTTGTTATAACATGAGGAAGTCAATGTTTCTTCATATGAGTTTGAACCTCTGAAGAACTGGAGCAGTAAGATGCCCCATAGGGGCGCTCGGAGCAATCCTTGCGTTCTGTTGGCATTTAAAACAATCGTAAGTCTGTCATTCAACATTTGAGCATTGTTTAAATTCAAAGCAATTAGAACAAACTGATTGAATTTGAGTTTGGTCATTATTGTTTTAATCGAGGTTTTAATTGCCAAGGATCGCTGCAGGTATAAATACAATTCGACTGATTGCTGTTAGGTTTTTTTATCCTTCATTTGCATATACTCCAACCACACAAGTCCACGACAAAATTTCTCATCAACACATCTAAATGGCTGCTGCGCATGCCCTTCGAAGCAATGATGAATATTATCATTACAGCAATAGCCAACGCATTCAACTAAACGGTGATACAAAGCATTTTTCAATGATCTCTTTCACTGTTGATTTCAGTGTGCTAGTTATGATTCAGCTCGTGAAGTTTTATTTGGGTCACCGGGCACAGTGTTGGTAAACAGAAGCAAAGGGCTAAAAATGGATTAAAAATACTCACATTCCTTCTTTGTCCGATAGCGATTCATCCAAAATCTTGTTCAGTTTACTGAAATCCAAAGTTCCTGATGCTCTTATGGCCAAGTTGCTGAAGAACTTTTCCTTATCAGCCATCTCTTCTAGCGTATCAAGTCCTTGAAGCGTTTGTTCGCCGTAGCCCCGAAGCTCAGCCATCGAGTCGTCAGTCCGTCCTGCAGTCATCGTTAACGTGTGACTTTCATCAATCTTTTCTACCAAAAATGAAATTTCAAAGTACTACACTACTCTCAAGACAGCAATCTTAATAAGAGAAGATGCTCAAAGCAAAACAACCTTCACAGCACAATGATACAATTCTAGGGGAGAAGCACTACAGAAAGTTTTTGATACGGAGGTCAGTCTGATATGTTTGAGTAACATTTATGAAAATATCATAGCTTTACGTACGACTGCAGTGAACTAATCGTTTTCAAAATAATTTTGGAGCAGCAGAAGCTCCGCAGACTTTTTTCAATGCTCTTCGCATTGACTTGAGCAATCTAAGACAATGTTAAAAGTACTTATGATCATTTATTCCTATTGTTTAACCCGAATCAAAAGGTGAACTGAGACAGAGAGCAATAAAAAAAAGAATCACTGCTAGGTATATGTGAATACAACATACCTAATTCTAAACTGTCCTTGCTGATCTCTGGGTGATCCTCAGCTCCTCTCTTTGCCTCGAAAGAAGTATAAAAATTAAAAATGGCATGAGTTGCCTTTTCATTTGCGTCCTACATGCAATACCAGGTGAATCAAAAAAGCTAACCCGTTCGGCGGGCTGTGGAATAAAGAGTACGTGGCGGATATTCAAAACTAAAATGCAAATTTATTGGTCATAGACTAATTTAGATGCGAAGATGTTGTTTCGTTAAAGCATTCATCTTTTAGACCCAGAAATAGACGATTGCGCTAAAGATGGCGGCTAAGAATAAAGATGCATTGCGTTCTAACAAAGATTCTTTAAAGACTGTAAAGGAATTCGATTAAAGAACGCAGTGCATCTTGGTAAAGAATTCCTGGCCGCCATCTTTAGCACAATCGCATATTAGAAAGATGCTGGAAAGAGCTTTGTACGTAACAAGAATTCCAAGTTCCATTCTGGTCTATAATTTACATGCAGTGATGTAAGTAAATTCTATTTCTGAAACAGATAGCTGTATTGAATTTATCTTTTCGTGGCAAATAAATCATGGATCAGGATCGTAATTGGAATTCTCGTTCACATAAAAACCCTTTACTGACATTTGCCTTGTCTCTGGGTCTGAAAGATGAGTGCCTTTACTACACAAAATTTTCGCACCTAAGCTAGCCTTTGAATAATAGATAAACGTTTTAACTTTGAATATCGGCCACGTACTTTTAATTGCACAGCCCACCAAACGTATTCATCAAACGAATTCATCAAACGAATTCATCAAACGAATTCATCAAACGAATTAACTTGCTTGATTCACTCGGTACAGGCCATGCAAAACTTAAATGCTGTCTTCTTGCCTAAGTCTAAAGAAAGAACGTTTCTAGCATCTTTAGAATTCTTTCAAAATTCTGAACAATTCTCTGCAACCAAGATTTTGAAGAAACGTAGCACTAAGTACAACACAAAATACACATGTTGAGTAAAATCAGTTTATAATCAGCCATAGTTACAAAGAAATGAGCGATTGACAAAATATGGCCGCAAAAATTACTAAATCTTTTTGGTAGGATGACATAACATGGTACATAGGAAGCACAGCATTATACCGAGAGTCCCAAGGACTGTATACAAGGTTCGAAAATTCTGATGCCAAGATTTCAATCCCAGTCACCAGAAGCAAATTTTTGCGTGAACCCTTCATGACTAAATTAAATTTCAATACTTTTCTGATCATTACTGGCAACTTGGTTGTAGAGCTATCAATTGAAAAATGTAAAATACAACCCACCAGAGTCACCATTATTGGACCCGTCAGAAGGAAAGAAACCCTAAAGCATGAAAACCCTCACTATTCTCAGCAAACAAGCTGGTGCTCTTTTTACCCTTTTCAATCCGGGGGGAAACGCCCCCCCCCCCCCCACACACACACACAAACTTTTGACTATAAATCAGAGAGTAAAGATGATACAGAGCTGAAAATGAATGAATTTTCCTAATTTTTGATTGACAATTAGATATTAGGACTGTCATTGTAATAATTTAAGTCACGTTACCAGCGGATACCCATATTTAGAGAGTGGTCAGAAAAAAAGAAAAAATCACAAAAACAATGATGATTTCTTTGTTTGAACTTTGATTGGTACCAAACGACTGCCCTTGCAAAATCCTTACATTTGATATATACGTATACATCAGCAAATTGTAGAAGTCATAACGTCATTCGAATTGATGACGTCATATTTCTACAAAAGTAGGACAACATTTCAAAATGTTGATACAAATCGATGGACAATCACATGTTCTTCACTTCGAAGCAGTTTGTTAATGTTTCCATCTATTTTATCTGAAATAATTAGCATTCAATGTTTTCTTAAATACTGAAGCCTATATTAGGGCCTGTTTATATGAGGAAAATCATCCCACCTTTCAGTCTGTGAGCTGAGAGGTGAGATCCCACCCTCCTGTACGATCCCCTGTAATTTTTATCTTGCGTTTATATGTTGAAAATCGGCATGTTGTAAAAACCGGACCCTGGGACCCTTAAGACCCCTAGGACCATTAAGTACTAAAGATGGAAAGAGCCCTTAACACCAGAGGGTCAGCACCACACGCAAACAATAGGCCGATGTCATCAAGCTGTCAAACAAGAGGTCGTGCTTCGTAAACTTCCTCCCTTCCATCCCAGGAACTTCGCTCATACGAACCAATGCCAGGAACCATGCAGAGAGTTCTACGACAGGGGTAGCCTGACAACCAGCCTATTGATCTCTATTAAACCCCCTCTGGAGTCTCCAAAACAAGATGAGTCCCCGGGGGCTTAATAAGTGCTTAATATAGAGCTTTGACGATTTGCAAGAGATTTGACCACGCTCGGGGTGTTCATTTGCTGTATAAGGAACTGCTCATAAGGAGCTGCTGTAGCCAATACTAAAAAATTAAGACAGCCTTAAGCCTACCAGATGCTATAAGAAGTCAATTCGAAGTAAAGAAACTTGTCAAGTTTTGGCTATGAGATGCAGAGTTTCAAGCAAAATGCGTATAATTCAACCAAATAATACTCAAAGTATGTTATTGTTATGATCTTGTGATTTTCATATAAAAAAGAGTGTTACAGTTAAGTCTTAAATTGTCTTAATATCATTTCAAAGTTTCCGTGTTTGATGAATATATTCCGAGCTGACTGCTTGATTCTTTGCATTGCTTCAGCTTGGAGCGGAAGTTCATGGTACGGAAGGGAGGAAGTTAACGAAGCACGATCTCTTGTTTGACAGCTTGATGACATCGGCCTATTGTTTGTGTGCGATGATGACCCTCTGGTTTTAAGGGTCCTTTTCATCTTTAGTACTTAATGATCCTAGGGGTCTTAGGGGTCCTAGGGTCTTAGGGTCCGGTGTTTACAACATGCCTGGAAAATGAGCCAGCTCGGCTAGGTGAGATCCCACTCTAGGAGAGGTGGGATCACACTGAAATGGGATGAAAATTCTCCATACAAACGCTGGAAGGTGGGATGAAAAGCTGGAAGGTGGGATGAAAAGCTGGAAGGTGGGATGAAATCGTCAGTTTTTCGCACGCGCCAATATGAAAACAAAAGGAAACCTAATCGCTGCTGGCGCCAAACATCAATTAATAACAATAATAATAATGAATCATGACCAGTATATCCACAGAGTGGCTCTTCATCTGGTCGCTAAAAATACTTCACAAGGTTAAAATTTCTAACATGATACTGTATTTCTAAGGAAAGATACAAAAAGCAAGAAACAATGTTACATCAAATCTGAAAAGTAAGGGATAAAATAGTTCAAAATTTAATTTAAATAAATTAGAATTGAAAGCTATGTTCTTCTTTTTTAGGATTCAAACGAACAGCCTCTTCTTTGCTTCAGTAAAGAAATGTTCTTTGGATTTTGATGAAAATTCGGCTTTTGTTTTTGAATTTCTTATTGCATTTGGCATCCTGTTAAAAATCACCCTGTAGAACGTCTGTGCAGTATTGTAGAGGCTGTTCAGTAAGGCAGCGGTTGCCCAGTGCAATATAGGGATCACATGATGTCATTGGTGGGATTACATGCAGTAAATTTTAGGCTATTCAGTTATTTACAGGGATAACATACAGTAAATGAGAGGGGGACATAATGTCATTGGAGGGATTGCCTCAGTAAATTTCAGGTTATTCAGTAAATTGTAGGGCTTACATGACGTCGTTGGCGGGATCACATCAGTAAGGTTGAGGCTATTCAGT
>REGL01001099.1:73365-87059 GCA_004194395.1 Aurelia aurita complex sp. Pacific | reverse complement strand
AATGTCTACCCTGAGGCCATTAACATATAGATATATAATATAAGAAAAAGAAGAAACTAGTCAAAATATAAGACAAGAAAATAAATGACATGAACAAAAAGAACAACTACATAAAATCTACTCGTAAATTACTACTAAACGGGGAAAGGTGGTGGCATGTAATGAATTTTGGAATTATCTTAATCAAATCAACCAGTTTTATGGATATACTGCAAAGTTAATTGTAATATATTTCTATTAACTTCATTGGAAAGTTCTTTATCACCATACAGTAAAAGCTCCGTAAGAACCTTATTTGAAGGATTAATATACCCAAATGGTCTCAGTAGCGACAGGACTCCAGCGAGAAGATCACGTCGTTCCTCATCAAAAGAAGGGCAATGCAACAAAAAGTGTTCAGTATCCTCAACACCGTCATTTGTGGGGCACATTGGATTTATTGTATCCCTAAAATTGTGCTTGAATTTGTGAAAGTTCAGTGTGCTTAGGCCAACCCTTAGTTGAGTAATATAGGATAATAAGTTGAGCAATTTCATCCCCATATTTGTGACCAATGACCTCGAATTTATTGAAATAGAGGACGACAGATTTCTCTTCATATGCACTGTAACAAGTTTCATCTTCGAGGTATCAAATTTACACATAAGCTAAGACCAGAGACTTCTCTGACTTTCCTTTTCATTTTGAGACCAAAAATAGCTTCAGGGCTGAGTTAAAGCGCGGGCAATAATGCACTGTTGATGTGGCCTGTATTATGATCAAAATACGTAGTAATGTTGTTTCTCTGCCACGGGATTGCGAGAAAAGCTTGATAATGTCGCTTTTCCTTCGTTCTTCTCTCGTCACATACAATAGGAATTAAATACCGCCATTATTAAAATAGATTTCAAACTGTATTTCGCGCTTGCAGTCCTACGCAGCGAAGCATCTCATTTCAAACGTAAATTTGAAATGGTGGCTTTCAATCCTTGTCGTGACGAGAGAATAACGAAGGAAAAGCAACATTATCAAGCTTTTCTCGCCGTCCCGTAGAAGAGCAAGATTGCGTAATAATACAACGTTGTTCATAATATAGGCCACATCAACGGTGTATTATTGCCCTTGGTTGAAGGTGATACCGGCTGACTTTAGAATTGGGAAAGATTGTGACGGTGCCAAATTCTTTGCAATATCTCCTTCATTTTGGCGCTCATCGGTCTAAGGAATCAATCAGCCTTGTTTAGTCATCTTGACTCATCTTGCCTCATTCCACCGTAGAATTTTAAAATTTTGTGGATTTTTCATACCCGATTTTTTTGCTCATTTGATGTTATTGATCTGTTGTCTTTCTTTGCTTAGATTGCCANGGTGATACCGGCTGACTTTAGAATTGGGAAAGATTGTGACGGTGCCAAATTCTTTGCAATATCTCCTTCATTTTGGCGCTCATCGGTCTAAGGAATCAATCAGCCTTGTTTAGTCATCTTGACTCATCTTGCCTCATTCCACCGTAGAATTTTAAAATTTTGTGGATTTTTCATACCCGATTTTTTTGCTCATTTGATGTTATTGATCTGTTGTCTTTCTTTGCTTAGATTGCCAGGACCCTGGTTTGATGCCGAATGGCTCTGTCTTTGGGTCCGGATTTGCCAAAGGGAAAACATTACTCTTCACGTGCAAAGCAGGATTTGAAATGGTTGGCGAAAAGTCAATATACTGCCTCCAAAGTGGAGCATGGAGCGACCCTCCTCCGCGATGTATCTCTGCGAGTAAGTTGTAAAATCTACCATATTTGAGATTCAATTTCCATCGGGTTAGTCAGGAAAAAACGTTGGCGTTTTACAAGCAATGTCAAAGTGAAAACGAAGTAAACTCGGTAATTAAGTTTCATTAGAAGTACGGTCATATTGGTTATAGATGAAAAACGGACGCAAAAAAAAAACAGACAGATTTTTCAGCACACTGAGGCCTTTGTGTTGAGGCCACTGTGCTGAAAAATCTGTCTGTTTGTTTGCGTCCGTTTTTCTCCTAGTACCCATTATTTAGTATATCCGACAGTGACAAGTTTTTGGTTATAGAAATGTAGTTAGTTAAATTCGACCATGTTTATTTGCTGTTTTGTGATAGAGCTACTTTGGTGAATGGTATCGTTTTTGTTTGAACTTTCTCCTTCCTAGCAATGACAAGTAAAAGAAAGTCCCCTTGGGATACAAAATAAATAACGTTGGTTGTTCTTTTTAAGGAGTCATTAGGACCGTCTCTCATTGCTTACTATAGACATGTGGCCCTAGACTAACTACCTCAGTCCCAGTTTCCGAGTGTGTCCCGATGTGAAAGTCCAATCTAGTTCTATGTAACAACTACAACAACACTACACCTCTTTTGCCTCAACACAATGCACGATACCGTGTTTCAAATTATTAGAAAATAAGTTACATAAGCCTTGTTCGAATGTATGAAGCTGGGCGTATCGGGGACAACCCTGCATAAATGGAACCGTAGTGTTCGGTTTTCATCATTTTGGAGTGACCACCTTCAAATTTTGCCGTTTAGAGTTCTGCTTGCAAAAGTTGCTCCGTTTTCTTGTGAAAGAGAGGCTTATCCACAACAAATGTTTCTCATTTTCAAATTGTACTAGCATCATCTGAACATAGTACTGAAGCCCATAGTGGCCGGACAAAGTGAAATCAAAATGTTCCGAACAAATATTATTTTGAGATACAATTAAGGACAAACAAGATCCAATACCACGAAGCAAAACTTTATGTCGAGGTACAGACNACCTCTTTTGCCTCAACACAATGCACGATCCCGTGTTTCAAATTATTAGAAAATAAGTTACATAAGCCTTGTTCAAATGTATGAAGCTGAGCGTATCGGGCACAACCCTGCGTAAATGGAACCGTAGTGTTCGGTTTTCATCATTTTGGAGTGACCACCTTCAAATTTTGCCGTTTAGAGTTCTGCTTGCAAAAGTTGTTCCGTTTTCTTGTGAAAGAGAGGCTTATCCACAACAAATGTTTCTCATTTTCAAATTGTACTAGCATCATGTGAACATAGTACTGAAGCCCATAGTGGCCAGACAAAGTGAAATCAAAAAGTTCCGAACAAATATTATTTTAAGATACAAACTTTATTAAGGACAAACAAGATCCAATACCACGAAGCAAAACTTTATGTTGAGGTGCAGACTTTGTTTCGAAGTGAAGAAACTTTATTTCACACAGGACAAATTTTCTTTTCAAGAACAAACTTTACTTGGCATAGGACAAACTTTTTAACTGACAAACTTTATTTATAGGAACAAACTTTATGTAGAAGTACAAACTTTATTTCGCAGTGGACAAACTTTGTTTCGCACAAGATAAACTTTATTTTCACGGACAAATCTGATTTCAAAGGAAACATTTTATTTAGAGGTACAAACTTTATTTTGATGTATGAGCTTTTTTCAATATATGCAAAATATTGAGTGTCTTTATGCTGAGATCTGTCATATTATATTGAGTGTCTTTATATCGAGGTACACACTTTTATACCCTGGGTGCCAGCCTCTCTAACATAAAAGTTAGAGAGGCTGGTACCCAGGGTAACACTTTTATTTCAAAGGGCAAGTTTTATCTCGCTGTGGACAAACTTATTTTGAGGTACAAACTTTGAATTGAGGTACAAAATTTATAGTGAGTTAAAAACTCTATTTCAAAGGACAAACTTTATTTCGAGGGACAAATTTTATTTTGAGAAATATTCTTTATTGTCCGTTCAAGTCATAGAACGCAGAACTACAAATAACTTTGACGAAACTTTAGGTAAATTAAGATACGCTCATTCACGAAACTCAAGATACTGAACTTTTCGAAAGAACATAGGAAGAACGATGAAATTGAACAATTTGTTTCTTAGTTTTTTTAAATATATACTGTAACACTCGGCTTGTTTTATTTTTCAGACGAAGCCCTCAACCACAAAGCCAAGCAGCTCAGTAAAAACTTTGTCAACAGGTTGAAACTGCTAACAGTTGATGGCAGAGGGCGATCTGGTCATTCTTCATCTGCGCAAGGCCTTGATTTAGTGTTTGTGCTTGACTACTCTGAAAGCGTTGGACGTAAGAATTTTGAGAAGGCTATTGAGTTTGTGGAATCGATGATTGACTTTTTTGGATTGTCATCCACAAAGGAAGGCACACATGTTGCTTTGATCGTGTTTGCAGATGAGCCCAAACTCATTTTCAATTTGTTGAGTGAGAAGGTTTACAAGAAAAGGATTGCATTGGAGACACTGAGTGAGTACAAATGCAAAAAGTTAATAATTTTTGTCTTGATAACATTAAAGTACTCAAACTATTGATTTGCGGTACAGAGTCTAAAAATAGCCTTAATTGAGGGGCTCGTCGTAAAAGCATAAGAGCACAGCACAGGGAAGACTGGGCATCCATGACAGCCAACCTGCTGAGAGCAGAAGGCACCTGGCGATAAGGACGACATCGTAATAGACCCACTAGTGCACGTTAGATACAGTATTTTTCGGAAAGAAAACTGTTAACTTCTGTAAAAGAATAGCTTCCGAATTAACCTGTAACTAGGGAGAAAATGCTGTCAAATCCTGCAAGTTAAACAGCGAATTAACATGAAACCTGAAAGGAGAGAAGATATGTTAATAGCTGTAATAAAGAACAACGTTGAATGACCAAAACGCTTTCTGTTACATGCTCGACAGCTTGGTTTGTGCGAAGAACTTAACGATACAAACAAAGTCACGTGACAATAGCGCCCAAATCAATGATTGGCAAAACTCGAAGAAAACCCACCAATGTCCAAAGCCTTTGGCGCCATATCAAAACAATTGTAATGCGAAAGCAATCGCCTTTGGTCGACAAAGTGAAGGATCTCAAAGTTTGATATACACCGCTTCTAAAACCTTGAGATGGAAGGCTGACCTTACCCTAGTCAAAAAGTTACTCCCAAAATTAAAGTATCCCCATTGAGGTACTCCCAAAAATGTTGAAGCCCAAAATCGTTTTCGGCCATAGAACTGTTGTTTTATTTCAAAATACTGCAAACTATGTATGATTCAAATGTATTTAGCGAGTGAAACTTGAATCGTGTAAGTTATATACATGTTGATGACTTAAAAGGGGTTTTAGGCCTCTTTTCGCGCATTTCAGAGTTGCGGATTTTTTGTAAATTAAATTTTACCTATGTTTCCAATGCTCAGGAAAATAGAACAAAATTGCAAAGATATTTTAACCTTTCGGATAGTCAACAAATCTTTGATTCAGTCCGATATATCAAATATTCTCCCCATAAGAGATGGTGCAATGTTTATTTTATTACATGGCCGGTGTAAAATGCAACAGGGCCACTACCTTTTGAGCATGCACAAAACAGAGTCACCACTGTATTCTTGCAGATATGCACGAGGCAGTAACCTTATGAGCCCAAAATGAAATTGAGAAAAAAGTGGTTCATTTTGATGACGAATGTGTAAATCGTGCAAGATGAGGTTCATAGAGAAGCGGTCAAAGAGATATTCAAATGATGTGAAATCTAAAGGTTTTGTTCAAAAATTTCATTCATATATTTTAGTTATACAATGCGTAAAATAGCATTTATGAGCATTTTTTATATTTTAGATCAACATTCAATGGGGATTACGGGAGCAGGTATATTTTAATAGGGAGGGCTGACAGGGCAGTTGACTTTTTTGAAGAAAATCTATAAAGGGTGAGCAGATTTTTAGCAAGAATTTTGTTTCTCCATCGACCATGTAGTAAGATAAACTTTACATCGTCCCTAGACAGAGCAGAAACTGCGCGTTCATGCTCGAAAATTCGCAACTTTGAGCCTCCCTAGCTCCCTGCAACAGATCCTGAAATTAGGCAACATTTGGTATGTTCTTCCTTGGGCCTTAAACTCTTGATTTATCATTTCAAAAAGATTATATATCCCAACACTTCCTTATATACCCAGCCTTTTGCTCCTCGGGGTATCGTTCAGTATTGTATAGTAATTTGTGGGTATTGTAAGTAATACATATATTGTAATCTTTTAGTGGATATATAAAAAAAACTTCCTTGTATCAGATTGCTCAATGACGTCATTTTACACAGTTTCTGCTCTGTAACGAATTTTCAAACAGTTGAAGTTCTTTTTGGTCCACCCATGTTATCTAGACTAGCAACATGATTCCTTGTATTCATTCAATGATTTTAACCTGATTTGTTTATTTTCACTCATACAAGTATGAAGCCATACCATCATTCAATTCAATGCGGGAAACTGAGACTCCTGTAATCAGTCTATATGTTATCTTGAATTTATTCTGTTGCAGGTCAAATCACATTTAGTGGTGGCGGTACGGGCGTCAGACCAGCTCTAGATCTCGTCAATGCTAAAGTCAAAAACGAGACGCGAAAGTCTGCGAAGAAAGTTTTATTTGTAGTCACGGATGGAAATCATAATGTTGGAGGTGACCCGTCATCAATAGCGAAATACCTCAGGCTAAAGGTGGGATTTCAGATTTACACCGTTGGGATTTCAAACTTTGTAGACCGAGAGAACTTGGAAAAGCTTGCATCATTGCCTTTTAATAAGCATATTTACATGCTGAAGAGTTTTGACATGCTTGACAGGCTAAGGGATATGGTCAATAACAGCAACATTGGTAAGTAACAGATATGACCCTTTCTTTGACAATTTACTTGATTTGGACGTTGCTGGAGAACAACAGAAGTGCTGTTTTTGAAGCAACCACTTAGTTTGCCTTTCCTCTGCCATGAATGAGCAACCAATTGTCAGATTGACTCAAACAAGGTTTGTAACTCTAAGTTGATGCCCCACCTATGCAACGGGATGAAAGTCGATGCAAATTGACTTGTAATTGTGTTGCAAAATTGACTGCATGTTTATTTTCCTAGATTATGATTCGTGTGGACTAGGCGGTGACACCCAAAGCAAAACACCTGGCAACACGGCGATAGAAGTGAAGAAAGGAGCGTGGCCTTGGACTGTCAATATCGCTGTAAATGGACCATCTGTATGTGCTGGGGTATTGTTGACCAAAAAATGGGTTCTTACAGCTGCAAGTTGCGTCAAAGATGCAAGTCCGGAACAAATACGAATTGTTACAGGTATTATTTTCTTAGACTACGTTCACAGGATGCCGGAACGATTTGAAAACGGCATAACATATGACGGCAAACGGGGCGAGCGAACAAGTAGCTTGAGCGAACAGGTTTGGATGAAATGTACCGGGTGATCCAAAAAAGTGACCCAACGCAATCAGTTATAGAAGAAAAAGTAAGTGGCTGATTGCAATGCTTCAAGTGTTGTTCTGTCGCTAAAAGACTGGTCTACGTTAGGAGTATTTTTCGCAATTTTTTGGACTCGGTAAATTTCCCGAGTTAAGGATTATGAGAAAAAGGGCATCCTTGAAATCTTCAAAAAGACGTCAAAAACAGGCGATCGATTCGCAGCCATCTCAGATCTTCAAAACAATTAGGAGCGTGTTTCACTTCAGCCTGGGAATAGGCAACTCAGTCGAATGTTGTCAGAGCAAGTTTATAGTCTCTAGATACCTAAAATATTCTTGTCTCAAGATACTTTTGCTCTTCTGCAAGCAATTCTTGAACATTTTGATTTGCGTGGAAAATTGATTCCTTTGAAATTACACAAGTTTACAAAGAACGTTTATTTTCAGCTCCAAATGCTTAGGTACCTAGGGACCATAAACTTGCTCTGGAAACTTTAACTGAGTTGCCTTTTCCCAGGCTGAAAATGAAACACCCTCCTCACTGTTTTAAGGTAACTCTGCTTTCTGCTCCAGTGAACAGCGAAATGCCGTTTTGCAAAACCACTCTCCTCACAAAACAGTTAATTTCTCTAATATGATTCGGCCTATCGAAAAGCAGAAAAAAGGATGTTGTTCAGTATAGTCTGGGCAATCGAAAGATGTACCAATCGCAATGTTTTCGTCAACGCTGGCTTTGCATATCCTTATTCAAATCGTTTTGTTGATTTCAGAAAAGTTGATTTTTCTCCAAAACTACTCGAAAAAGTTTCAATTTTTTTCGCTCCATCTTTAGCTAGGTAGTTGATTTACAACTTTGCCAAGTGTGATTGAAAAAGCAAGGCTAGATTTGCTGCAATCGAGTTTTATATTTCTATTTATTTTTCTACATCGAAGGGGGAAAGCGTTGGTCAACAGTTCAGCCCATGCAGAACGAGTTGAACGCCCGTTCAACGCTTTTGCAAAAAACTTAATTCTAGATCTAAGATTTATGCTCATTGTGGACTCTTAAAGAAATTGATAATTTGTGAATGCTCATGAAAGTCTCGAAAGACACCCAAAGTATGGTTTCATGAAGTTGCTTGTAAAAGTCAGTAACTTTAATCAACAGATGCAAATGATACTTTTACAAGCGCACTAAGGATGTCTTTTGAGACTTAGGTATGGCATTCCCAACAGATGACGTTCATCTGTTTACCAATTGAAAACTTTCTGAAAGTTATTTCAAGCCTGAGCTTTTGCAAGCGTGCTTCATAGCATGGTAATCTGTTGACCAAGGCTTCTCCATTTCGCTGTCGAAAAGTAAACAGAAATGTAAAATTTGATTGCAGCAAATTTAGCCTAGATTTTTTAATCAGACTTGGCAAAGTTATAGATCAACTATCTAGCTAAAGATGGAACGAAAAATAATCGAACATTTTGCGAGTAGTTTTGGAGATAAATACACTTTTCTGAAATCAACAAAAAGATTTGAACTAGGATTTGCAAAACCAGGGTTAACGGAAACATTGCGATTTAATTAAATTTTACCTATGTTTCAAATGCTCAGGAAAACAGAACAAAATTGCAAAGATATTTTAACCTTTCGGATAATCAACAAATCTTTGATTCAGTCCGATATATCAAATATTCTCCCCATAAGAGATGGTGCAATGTTTATTTTATTACATGGCCGGTGTAAAATGCAACAGGGCCACTACCTTTTGAGCATGCACAAAACAGAGTCACCACTGTATTCTTGCAGATATGCACGGGGCAGTAACCTTATGAGCCCAAAATGATATTGAGAAAAAAGTGGTTCATTCTGATGACAAATGTGTAAATCGTGCAAGATGAGGTTCATAGAGAAGCGGTCAAAGAGATATCTTTCAAACGATGTGAAATCTAAAAATTTTGTTCAAAAATGTCATTCATATATTTTAGTTATACAATGTGTAAAATAGAATTTATGAGCATTTTTTATATTTTAGATCAACATTCAATGGGGATTACGGGAACAGGTATGATTTAATAGGGAGGGCTGACAGGGCAGTTGACTTTTTTGAAGAAAATCTATAAAGGGTGAGCAGATTTTTAGCAAGAATTTTGTTTCTCCATCGACCATGTAGTAAGATAAACTTTACATCGTCCCTAGACAGAGCAGAAACTGCGCGTGCATGCTCGAAAATTCGCAACTTTGAGCCCCCCTAGCTCCCTGCAACAGATCCTGAAATTAGGCAACATTTGGTATGTTCTTCCTTGGGCCTTAAACTCTTGATTTATCATTTCAAAAAGATTATACCGGGTGTCCCAAAATGAAGTATTATTGTTTTATTGCTTACATGTCCATAACCAATGAACCGATTTTCAAACACTTTGTTTTATTTGATTGGTCAAAGGCTAAATTGTATTTTAAGATGTTGGTTGTGGTTTTACCAGTTTTTGGAAATCGGTCCATCGGTTATGGACATATAAGCAATCAAACGATAATACATCATTTTGGGACACCCGGTATATCCCAGCACTTCCTTATATACCCAGCCTTTTGCTCCTCGGGGTATCGTTCTTGTAGTATTGTATAGTAATTTGTAGGTAGTGTAAGTAATATATATATTGTAATCTTTTAGTGGCTACATGAAAAAATTTCCTTATATCAGATTGCTCAATGACGTCATTTTACACAGTTTCTGCTCTGTTACGAATTTTCAAACAGTTGACGTTCCTTTTGGTTTAGCCTGTGTGTTATCTGGACTGACGACGTGATTCCTTGTATTCATTCAATGATTTTAGCCTGATTTTCTTATTTTCACTCATGCAAGTTTGAAGCTATACCATCATTCAATTCAATGCAGGAAACTGAGACTCCTGTAATCAGTCTATATTTTATCTTGAATTTATCCTGTTGCAGGTCAAATCACATTTAGTGGTGGCGGTACGGGCGTCAGACCAGCTCTAGATCTCGTCAATGCTAAAGTCAAAAACGAGACTCGAAAGTCTGCGAAGAAAGTTTTATTTGTAGTGACGGATGGAAATCATAATGTTGGAGGTGACCCGTCATCAATAGCGAAATACCTCAGGCTAAAGGTGGGATTTCAGATTTACACCGTTGGGATTTCAAACTTTGTAGACCGAGAGAACTTGGAAAAGCTTGCATCATTGCCTTTTAATAAGCATATTTACATGCTGAAGAGTTTTGACATGCTTGACAGGCTGAGGGATATGGTCAATAACAGCAACATTGGTAAGTAACAGATATGACCCTTTCTTTGAAAATTTGCTTGATTTGGACGTTGCTGGAGAACAACAGAAGTGCTGTTTTTGAAGCAACCACTTAGTTTGCCTTTCCTCTGCCATGAATGAGCAACCACTTGTCAGATTGACTCAAAAAAGGTTTGTAACTCTAAGTTGATGCCCCACCTATGCAACGGAATGAAAATCGATGCAAATTCAAATCCTCTGTATTGAAAAATTGACTGCATGTTTATTTTCCTAGATTATGATTCGTGTGGACTAGGCGGTGACACCCAAAGCAAAACACCTGGCAACACGGCGATAGAAGTGAAGAAAGGAGCGTGGCCTTGGACTGTCAACATCGCTGTAAATGGACCATCTGTATGCACTGGGGTATTGTTGACCAAAAAATGGGTTCTTACAGCTGCAAGTTGCGTCAAAGATGCAAGTCCGGCCCAAATACGAATTGTTACAGGTATTATTTTCTTAGACTACGTTCACAGGATGCCGGAACGATTTGAAAACGGCATAAAATATGACGGCAAACGGGGCGAGCGAACAAGTAGCTTGAGCGAACAGGTTTGGATGAAATGTACCGAGTGATCCAAAAAAGTGACCCAACGCAATCGGTTATAGAAGAAAAAGTAAGTGGCTGATTGAAATGCTTCAAGTGTTGTTCTGTCGCTAAAAGACTGGCCTACGTTATTAGTATTTTTCGCAATTTTTTGGACTCGGTAAATTTCCCGAATTAAGGATTATGAGAAAAAGGGCATCCTTGAAATCTTCAAAAAGACGTCAAAAACAGGCGATCGATTTGCAGCCATTTCAGATCTTCAAAACAATGAGGAGCGTGTTTCACTTCAGCCTGGGAATAGGCAACTCAGTCGAATGTTGTCAGAGCAAGTTTATAGTCTCTAGAGTAGCGTCGCCCATTATGGCCGGTCGCCCATTATGGCCAGCTAGCAAAAGAAATTAAATTTCAGGGAACTGACGACTAGTAATAAAATTGCAATTGCGCGGAAAATCTTCGCTGACATCTGTTTTATCATGATTTGACCTTCACTGAAGTTTCAGTTCATTTGCATTGAAACCCGACGAGATGGTTTGTGCATATCTCTAATTGATTCTTTCAAGTATTGCAAATTTCATGATTCTATTTACATTCCTTCCTTCTTTTTCGTTCGCTCGGCACCTTGCGGTTTGAAATTTTTCAAATATGCTTTGATTTTTCAGAAGTCCTGTCTCTTGAGAGGAAATCTACGATGAAACCAAAGCAAAGTGACTTCTGATTCAGATTTAAGGTTATGAAGTCTGAGTGCTGCTAATTGCTATTTTCGTCGCCCATTATGCCCATCAGTTTACCAGAGAAGTTTCCAATCGCTTCAAAATATTAGAATGCAACATTTTGTTAGAAAAAACACCAATTTGGGTTAAGATCTTATTTACTGACTTGGAAAATCATCGAAACCAAAAAAACGCAGCATTCTATCAAGTCTATTTTCATTTTAGAAACTATGCCAAAAGTCATCCATCCAATCAAAAGAGATAAGGCAGGATTTAGAACAACTCGAAGCATGTATTTCAATTGCCAAAACTCGAAGTTTAGGTTAATTCTCATTGATTTTTTGGGTTTAAAGTACCAAATGATAAACAAAGAACAGTAATTAAAGCTGTTCTTCTTATTAAAACTTTTTACCGGAGAGTAGTGTTTATTGTTTCTACTGCGGCCATAATGGGCGACGCTAGAAGAAAACGACGTTTTTACCCCCTTCTTTAAAATCTACTAAAATCAGTATAAAGAGTTTACGTAAGAAATCAATACTCTGTGATCTTTTTCTCCATTAGTTGGTGATATAATCTGGCTATTTGGTTTATTCATTGATTGCTCTTTTTGGATCTAACTCAGGACCTCGCGACGACATGGGCATAATGGGCGACATCACTCTAGATACCTAAAATATTCTTGTCTCAAGATACTTTTGCTCTTCTGCAAGCAATTCTTGAACATTTTGATTTGCGTGGAAAATTGATTCCTTTGAAATTACACAAGTTTACAAAGAACGTTTATTTTCAGCTCCCAAATGCTTAGGTACCTACTAGGGACCATAAACTTGCTCTGGAAACTTTTAACTGAGCTGCCTTTTCCCAGGCTGAATTGAAACACCCTCACTCTGCTTTCCGCTCCAGTGAACAGCGAGATGCCGTTTCGCAAAATCATTCTCCTCACAAGACAGTTAATTTCTCTAATATGATTCGGCCTATCGAAAAGCAGAAAAAAGGATGTTGTTCACTATAGTCTGGGCAATCGAAAGATGTACCAATCGCAATGTTTTCGTCAACGCTGGCTTTGCATATCCTTATTCAAATCTTTTTGTTGATTTCAGAAAAGTGGATTTTTCTCCAAAACTACTCGAAAAAGTTTCGATTTTTTTTCGCTCCATCTTTAGCTAGGTAGTTGATTTACAACTTTGCCAAGTGTGATTGAAAATGGTAGGCTAGATTTGCTGCAATCGAATTGTATATTTCTATTTATTTTTCTACATCGAAGGGGGAAAGCGTTGGTCAACAGTTTAGCCCATGCAGAACGAGTTGAGCGCCCGTTCAACGCTTTTGCAAAAAACTTAATTCTAGATCTAAGATTTATGCTCATTGTGGACTCTTAAAGAAATTGATAATTTGTGAATGTCCATGAAAGTCTCAAAAGACACCCAAAGTATGGTTTCATGAAGTTGCTTGTAAAAGTCAGTAACTTTAATCAATAGATGCAAATGATACTTTTACAAGCGCACTAAGGATGTCTTTTGAGACTTGGGTATGGTATTCCCAACAGATGACGTTCATCTGTTTACCAATTGAAAACTTTCTGAAAGTTATTTTAAGCCTGAGCTTTTGCAAGCATGCTTCATAGCATGGTAATCTGTTGACCAAGGCTTCTCCATTTCGCTGTCGAAAAGTAAACAGAAATGTAAAATTTGATTACAGCAAATTTAGCCGAGATTTTTTAATCAGACTTGGCAAAGTTATAGCTACCTAGCTAAAGATGGAACGAAAAATAATCGAATATTTTTCGAGTAGTTTTGGAGATAAATCCACTTTTCTGAAATCAACAAAAAGATTTGAACTAGGATTTGCGTAACCAGGGTTAATGGAAACATTGCGATTTATACACCTTTCGGTTGCCCAGATTATACAGAACAATATCCTTTTTACCGCTTTTC
>REGL01001099.1:58649-73327 GCA_004194395.1 Aurelia aurita complex sp. Pacific | reverse complement strand
GAGTGGTTTTGCGAAATGGCATCTTGCTGTGCACTAGAGCGGAAGCAGATTTACCTTAAATTTCCATCAGCCACTTACTTTTTTCTAAAGCAGATTGCGTTGGGTCACTTTTTTCTGGGTCACCCGGATGTGTTGGGAGCGGAATTTACGACGAATTGTAATCAGTCTATTCTCTTCTGTAAGATTGATCTAAGAAATTTCCTCAATACAGGAATTTGTATAGAGCTCTGTTTACGCTAGAAAGGTCAATCTTACTCCAGAACATACCTGATTACGGGAAAAGAGAACATCAACCGTTTTGCGATATGTAACAACGAGAACAGATTTTGTAACACAATAGCATTAGATTCTTTCGTTGACACCTGAATTCAAAGCGATTAGCGACTGCAGACAAAGAAAATTCTCTCAACCATACATTCAAAATAAGCAAAGCCGCAAAAGTTTCTATGAAACCTAAGTTGCTAGCGCGCTCGTTGTGCATTGCAGAAATTGTTTTAAAGAGCAAACAAGAGCAAATATCGAAAGAAGAAGGAAATATTTACACATCTACCTCGGGCATTTTATTTCTTTGGTTCAGAAGCTGAGCAGTAAGTGCTTTCACTACACCCAAAAATGAGAGAATTTAATCGCATCCCAATCGACTTTTGAACGGAACTAATTAAATGCCCGAGGCAAATGTGTACATATATCCTTCTTCTTTTGATCTATGCTGATGTTTGTTCTTAAAAACAATTTCTGGAATGCACAACGAGCGAGCTAGCTACCTTGGTTTCGGAGAAATTTTGGCGGCTTTGCTTGTTCTGAATTACTGGCTGAGAGAATTTCCTTTGTCTGCGAACGCTAATCGCTTTGAATTGCAGTGTCAATCTGAACCAACTCATGCTATTGTCTTCCCAAATCTGTCCGTGTTATATACAAATAGACGTTGGACGACGTGATTCCTTGTATATGCAACTTGACCTTTTTTCTATTCTACAAAAGAACCTAAATCGAAAACATAGGGCTCAAATCTTTAGAAAGGTCGGTGTAAATTCTATTACAATTTTCTTTGAAATAAATGGCTTGGAAGGAACTTAGGGCTGTTTTTTGTAAATCTGCCGTGGAAATTTGTTGATTTCTTGATTAGTTTCAAAATGGCAGCATTTATTAAATTTGAGGCTATGGCGTCATCAAATTTCTAAATCCTAAACTACAAAAGCTACAGACTTATGCTTGCCACCATATTGTAGACCTCCATAAACTATGGTTTTCTTGAAGGTTATGTAATGTTTCCTCTATTCGTTTAGGATTTACAATGATTTAAATTTTTTCAAAATTTTCCATGAATTTTTTCAAAAATTATCAAATTGCCCCCATTTTGAAAAAAATAAAGATATCATAAAATGTCCACGGCAGATTTACAGCAAAGTGCCATAAGTTCCTTTCAAGCAATCCAATTCAAAGAAAAATATGATAGAATTTTACACCGACCTTTTTAAAGATTTGAGCCCTATGACAAATGTGAACAACAATGATAGAAGCTATAACACCATTCAATGTCGCCCGATCCGGACTCTTTTGGAGAGAAGTTAAAAGATCTATGATTTAATTATATGGAGCAAGGGTAATTCTACATTTGCCCCAAGTCTATTTCGTCAACTATCTACTTTCAGACAGACTTGCTAGAATCGACGAAATAGACTTGGGGCAAGTCTACGGTATCTAAACCACTGCAGGGCCTGTTTATATGCAGAAAACATCTCAACTGCCAGACCAAGGGCTGACATGCGAGGCGAGTTTCAGCCACTGCTTTTGAGATTTTTAACATCACCTGTCACTCCTAGGGCTGAGAGGTGAGATGGTGTAAAGTTTCGTTTCCATGAGATGCTAACAAATCACCAAATTACAATCACTGAATAAGCCAATTCACCTCACTATACTGGTGATATTCTGTTTTTATGGACAAATTTCACTGCACCTGAATGCGACTTCACCACTGGAGCGGTGAGATCTTATATATACGCAACATGAAAAGTACAAAGGATTCTGTGGGAAGTTGGAATACCGGGTCTGGTGGCTGAGGTGTTTTTCCTCATATAAACAAGCTCATAGTGAGACCTCTCAAATTACTCTGGTGACCCACGGGCGGTAGGAAAGGNATCGGATTAAAATGGCGCCTTCGCGGGAAACGTAGACACAGAAGGAAAACAAGTCAATATATCACGAAGGGAATGATATATTAGGATAGGAATAACTCGATGTATCACCCGTAAAGCTTTTGCTAAATTCAGCGTTTCCTACCGCCCGTGGGTGACAATTCACAGATTTTTCGTAACATGATAACATTTCGGATTTCGGTGATGTTTGAAAAATTTTCACTTGTTTGTGCTTCCGTTATTTCACCATGATTTTGTTTCACAGGCATTCATAGGCGTGATGTCTTTACTGGCCAAGAACAGAGTCGTAGATGCAAGGAAATCAAACTCAACACACAGAAAATAAACGGGAAAGCTATCGATTTGGCCTTACTGAAGTTGAGCAAGGAGGTTGAATTGAATGAATACACAAGAGTTATTTGCTTCCCTGATGATTTTGATTATATTTCTTATGTGCAACCTTTCAAGTCTGCTTTCGTTGTTGGCTGGGGAGCTGGAGATATTGTAAGTTGTTAACGACCCTTTGTTAACCATGATTTTTTGTGCTCCGGACGAAAAGCAAAACAAAGAGAACCTGAAACAGAAACTATTTTTTGATACAAACTACTGAAATGTTTCAACTAAATCTGTGTTGTACTTTTTCACGATAAAAAGGGTCTTGATTTTGCTCGTACAGCATGCTGCATTTTGAATTGGCCATACCTACTTGACAAATGAATGATGAATAATTCCATTGATGCATCCAAATTGGACATCATTGGAAAGAAGATAGCTTGTGCTTTCAGACAGTATGCATTACATCTATCCAAATTAGGCCTGTCCATCGATTGATCAATTAATCTATGAGTTTCGATTAATCGATTACCATTTGGCCCAATAGAAATATCGATTAATGCCAAATAGTCGATTAATCGACTGCAGATAATAATCGACTTTGCTGAACTAATCGATTTTGAGTCACTAATCGATTTTCATTCCTGATCGATCATGAGAAAATAATCGATTTTCATAGACCATCTTGAAAGAATGCAGATACTGATGGACTATTCGATTATTCTATCTACAATTGACCATTTATTATCGGAATTCTATATTTTATTGCTTCGCTGCCATTGTTTAAACCTGCATTTGACTTAATTATTTCATTCAGGCCTTCGATTAATCGATTAATCAGCAATTTTGCATACGATTAATCGATCTATAAAACCATGGTCGATGGACAGGCCCAATTCAAATCTTATCGCCAGCTGAAAAATTTCAGTTATGGTTTGGCTGCATTTTTTAGCCTGTGTACCAGACCCCAGTACGAAAAAGTAAGACATAATTTATTTTTCAGGAGTCTGTACATTTTTTTCTGAAATACCTTATATGGTGCGAAAATAATTAGTCTAATCCACGCTGATATCTTATTGCAGCACTTCCTTAAACCCCACCAAGGTCACGTACGCTTCGTGGATAAGCAACGTTGCCAACAACCATACCGGAGATTCAACATCACAATTCAAAATCACCATTTGTGCGTGGAGAACAGTGGATCAAGGAACGTAGATTACAGAAAGAAACCAGTCTGCGCCGCTTCAATTGGCAGCCCTTTGTTGGTAAGGTGTTAGGAGTACTTTTTGCTTTATGCTTAGAGGGTTAGAGGGTATGATTGCAATCTTGGCCAAATTCCAGGCTCTATTTTGTGTTTATGTCAATCTTTATTATTGTTGTTAATTTCTTTCTCGTTGTATTGCAATATACTAGGTGAACCAGAAAAAAGTTCCCACTTTTGAAAATTCATAGGATCAAGAGTACTGGATGGATTGTAATGAATCTATATTTGCTTCACAGCCAAAAGATCGAAGTAATTTTATGATTTTTCTCGCATTGTTACAAGCATTGGAAAAATTGGTAAATTCAAATTTAGAAAAAATTTTTGGATGCAAAATGACTGAAAAAGGCCTAAAATACATGACCAAATCAGAAGGACTCTTTGCTCAGAACAACAAAGAAAATGCAATTTCTCATGGGTGAGAGATGTCGTCTGCACATTTATTGCCATGGGATTGACAATCTTTAGTATCTGTTTGAGAATCTTGCGTCTTATTACTCTTGAGAGAGGTGAAACGCCCGTGTGTATTGTTCTGTGTGAGGAGAGTCCTAATGATTTGATCAAGTGTTTCAGGCCCTTTTTCAATCATTTTGAAAACATGAAACTTTATTAAAGATGAATTTACCAATATTTTCAGTGCTCGCAAGAAGACGGAAAAATTAAAAAACTACTTTGATCTTTTGGCTTTTAACTAGAGTTTGAATCATTCAAGTCCATGAAGCACTTGTTGTGCTACGAATTTTCGAAAGTGGGAACTTTTTTTCTGGCTCATCCGGTATGATAGCTAGAAGGAATTTGCTAATCAATTCCAACGTTAAGTAGTATAGTTGCAAATATTCGTAAGAAAAGGTGGAGACAAATGTTTAGAAGTTATCAAAAGCATACAATAGGAAAATAGATACTGTAAATTCCTGCCTCCCGCCTTCAGAAATCTATTGTATGACCTCAGCCTATTGTTCTTCCTGAGCCAGTAGCCTACTGTTCTCTTATTGTTCAAGCATAGATTTGTAAAAGTGATTTCTTGGCAAGACTTGAAGGGGCTCCGTCGTCAAAGACCAAACAAACCCATAAAGTCGCACGTGTCACCAATTATCCATTGTTCATCCATTGTTTTCTGCAGTTTGCTTGGTGGCTTCACCCAAGCCACTAAAAAGTGACTGTTAAAAATCCACTTATATCCGAGCAATTCGTAGAAGATATGAATGTTTGGTTTGTTCCTTAGTGAAGTACAATGATCTATGTCCAAACAGCACTTTTCATTTTCGAAAAAATTTGAAAATCCTGTGTGATATCACCTTTTAAAAAACTGCAAAAATCATCGTTTGTTTACATTTTGAAAAAGTATTTGTTATCATAAAAATGCATTGGACCTTGGTTGCCTCAATTGTGTCACTCTTAAATCGGACGCTTTCTTTCCCATATTGCAATATTATTAGTCCCAGTTTCAACGGCCTCGTTTCAGTGGAAGTGCCATTTGTAAGTGAACTTGCTATACGATTTTGACGAGGAAAAATACCATATCCTTTCTTTCATGCATTGTCTAGAAAAAATTATCTAAATGGTTTTTGTTGCCATTTTTGAGTTTATATGCTATATTGCACATCCCTTTGAAGTTGCATTATGTGTTTCTCTTTGCTTTCAGATATACAGAACCAGTTCCTTCGCAGGCAATCGAAAAATTTACTCATGGGCCCTTGCTGGAATAATGAGTAGAGGTGATGGGTGTCAAGAGACGAAAACAAACAAATTTTCTGTTTTTACAGATGTCTATCAAGTGATGGATTGGATCAAGAAAATTACTGGACTGGCAAATAAGAATCGTTAGTTCAAAGTACATTAGACCTCTGTTCAGTAATTTTAATTGGCAATTATTATCAATTAACGCCCCAGACCAAATAAGCGTAGCTTTTTCTGTGGCAAGCTTGGGCATCGAATTTTTGCAGAACGTTGAAGGGGCTGTACAAGATTTTTGTAAACAATCAGTAAATTACGGGACAACCCGCGCACGCAACTAAAGCCTTGGGTTTTCATGCCGGCCAGTTTCGTCGCAGCTTCTACGTAAGTTTCATTGCAGTGTTTTCATGTCCATGTCTTTTAAGACAGAACGAATCCTCCATCAAAGCTTCGATCACCAATATTGTCGCAGATACTTTGGATTATTATTCTCTGTGCAAAATCGCCATTAGCTATGTTATGTTTAGCCTAACACATTCGATGATTTGACACGCAGGTCCACGCAGAGAGGACAAGCTGTAAGATTGAATGTGTTAAATGTTGGTGAATTGCTCCAAGTGAGCTTTATGTAATTTTTCATAATCCCAGAAAGAGCATTTTTGATATCAACATTATTTTGGCATCGACAGCTAGATAATCTAAAGAGAGACATAGAATAAAAGTGAATTTTAAGAGTTTCTTAACTGTTCTTGAGCGTAGTACTAGAGTTTCTTAAATTTTTGGTCATCGTAGTACTAGTTTCTAATAAACCAGTTTCTTATAAAAAAAACTTGTATTTGTCCTGTTCAGTGTTCTGGTCAAAGTACGTGTGGAAATATTCACTTTTGCATGCTTTGAGTTCAATAGCAACACGGTTTCGAAACTGCTTTTAAAAAGGGAATAAATTACTAAATTACTGGAGAATTAGTAACTTTAATTTAAGTATTTTTCTTTCTTTCTTATCATCTTTTGGATACGTGTTGAGATGCAAGGCATGTTTCTTCTCTTGGAAAATTAAGCTCTATGTAAATTACAAGCGAAAATTACGAAAATTTCCTGGCTTTGTTAATCCAGGTAGCACAGTTTCTTACGTGGAACATTTTAGATACATTTTCAACTGAATAATGTTACACATCACAGCACCGTGGTTTTCTTCCAGTCAACCTGCAACAACGTTCAAAGAACGGCAAGAATGTAACACAATTCGGTGCGTGCACGCCGAAAAAAGTCGTGCAGCTTCTGAGTGTTTGCTTGAAACTTGAAACATCTCATTCTTGACATTTCTTCTCTTGTCTCTTGGGAAATATAACAACTACATCAAAAGAAGAGTGTAACAACACTATAAATCGATTTTTAATTACATAATCCCCAAAATTACTGAAACAAGATCAAGGTGACAATCGATACACAATCAATCTATATTATTAAAACGTGAAGCGAATTTTGTGTGGCGTAAAACTCGAGCACCGTTGCGCTGATCCTTGCGAAACTTTCCAAATATCTTCATCTTCCCTGTACGGGGTGCAATAGAGATTTTGTTTTCTCAAATTTAGAACGATTTGAAATGGGCCCTTCGGCAGGAATGCTCCAAATAGGTTCTAGTAATTTAATATATTAATATCTAACACCTAGAATTACATAGATTTTTGTTTTCAACTTTGAGTAGCAATTTTTCACGAAATTTGTCGTAAAAAGTAAGCATCAAAATAGTGTCCATCTACCCATGATCTTACTCTCAATATACAACATTTTTACATATGTTAAGCACAACTAAATTGATGACCATTTCGTAAAACAATCATGAAAATCGGTCATTTCTAGGCTGATTTATGACGCTTTAAAGTTGGCTCAAAACTCTACATTGCACCGGAAATTCTAATGTAAACAACCACTTGAAATTTTGACAAACTTCAAAATTTCATTTCTCGTCATTGGATAGTCCAATTTTGGAAATTTTTGCTTTCTGTTAGGCCCAAGGATACCCTCTTTAATGGGGATGTAAAAATGTGCATGTTTTCGAAACTTCATTTTTTCCTATTTATTCCATAATTTCGTATATCTGGATCACTGTGGCTTGTGCTTTCAGACAGTATACATTACATCTATTCAAATTAGGCCTGTCCATCGATTGATCGATTAATCGATGAGTTTCGATTGATCGATTACCATTTGGCCCAATAGAAATATCGATTAATGCCGAATAGTCGATTAATCGAGTGCAGATAATAATCGACTTTGCTGAACTAATCGATTTTCATTCCTGATCGATCATGAGAAAATAATCGATTTTCATAGACTATATTGAAAGAATGCAGATACTGATGGACTATTCGATCATTGACCATTTATTATCGGAATTCTATATTTTATTGCTGCGCTGCCATTGTTTAAACCTGCATTTGACTTAATTATTACATTCAGGCCTTCGATTAATCGATTAATCAGCAATTTTGCATACGATTAATCGAACTATAAAACCATGGTCGATGGACAGGCCTAATTCAAATCTTATCGCCAGCTGAAAATTTTCAGTTATGGTTTGGCTGTATTTTTTAGCCTGTGTACCACACCCCATTACGAAAAAGTAAGACATAATTTATTTTTCTGGAGTCTGTACATTTTTTCTGAAACACCTTATATGGTGCGAAAATAATTAGTCTAATCCTCGCTTATATCTTATTGCAGCATTTTGTTAAACCCCACCAAGGTCACGTACGCTTCGTGGATAAGCAACGTTGCCAACAACCATACCGGAGATTCAACGTCACAATTCATAATCACCATTTGTGCGTGGAGAACAGTGGATCAAGGAACGTAGATTACAGAAAGAAACCAGTCTGCGCCGCTTCAATTGGCAGCCCTTTGTTGGTAAGGTGTCAGGAGTACTTTTTGCTTTATGCTTAGAGGGTTAGAGGGTTAGAGGGTATGATTGCAATCTTGGGCAAATTCCGGCTCTATTTTGTGTTTATGTCAATCTTTATTATTGTTGTTAATTTCTTTCTCGTTGTATTGCAATATACCGGGTGAACCACAAAACAGTTCCCACTTTTGAAAATTCATAGGATCAAGACTACTGGATGGATTGTAATGAATCTATATTTGCTTCACAGCCAAAAGATCGAAGTAATTTTATGATTTTTCTCGCATTGTTACAAGCATTGGAAAAATTGGTAAATTCAAATTTAGAAACAATTTGTGGATGCAAAATGACTGAAAAAGGCCTAAAATACACGACCAAATCAGAAGGACTCCTTGCTCAGAACAATAGAGAAGATGCAATTTCTCATGGGTGAGAGATATCGTCTGCACATTTATTGCCATGGGATTGACAATCTTTAGTATCTGTTTGAGAATCTTGTGTCTTATTACTCTTGACAGAGGTGAAGCGCTCGTGTGTATTGTTCTGGGTTAGGAGAGTCCTAACGATTTGATCAAGTATTTCAGGCCCTTTTTCAGTCATTTTAAAAACATTAAACTTTATTAAAGTAGAATTTACCAATATTTTCAGTGCTCGCAAGAAGACGAGAAAAATCAAAAAAATACTTTGATCTTTTGGCTTTTAACTAGAATTTGAATCATTCAAATCCATGAAGTACTTGTTGTGCTACGAATTTTCGAAAGTGGGAACTTTTTTCTGGCTCACCCGGTATGAAAGCTAGAAGGAATTTGCTAATCAATTCCAACGTTAAGTATTATTGTTGCAAATATTCGTAAGAAAAGCTGGAGACAAATGTTTAGAAGTTATCAAAAGCATACAATTGAAAAACAGATACTGTAAAGTCCTGCCTCCCTCCTTCAGAAATCTATTGTATGACCTCAGCCTATTGTTCTTCCTTAGCCAGTAGCCTACTGTTCTCTTTGAGGTGAAAATATTGAGAGTTTCAGCCCGGGCTGAAAATCTGTTTAGTGCGAAGCGCGTCACGTAAAACAATGGGGATTAACATGCTAATTAAGGAATTAACGTTTCATCTCGGCTAGCACAAGGATGAGATGAAATTTCAGCCCGGGGCCAATTTTCAGCCCGGGGCGAAACATTTTCCATATAATGGCAAACTGATATTTACAAGCTTTTGACCGTAGAGGAGGGCTGAAGTTTCACCTCGGGTAAACGGGCTGAAATTTCAGCCCGAGCTGAAAACTCCCATGTAAACAGGCCCTTAAAGGGGCTCCGTCGTCAAACAACAAACAAATCCATAAAGTCGCACGTGTCACCAATTATCCATTGTTCATCCATTGTTTTCAGCAGTTTGCTTGGTGGCTTCACCCAAGCCACCAAAAAATGACCGTTAAAAATCAAATCATATCCGAGCAATTCGTAGAAGATATGAATGTTTGGTTTGTTCCTTAGTGAAGCACAATGATCTATGTCCAAACAGCACTTTTCATTTTGGACAAAACATGAAAATCCCGTGTGATATCACCTTTCAAAAAATCTGCAAAAATCATCGTTTTGTTTACATTTTGAAAAAGCATTTGTTATCATAAAAACCCCATGTTCGGAATAGAAATGCGACACAACTTGCATGAACAATTTTCATCATACCAATCCCTGATCTTTCTTTTAGACTAACAAAGGAATTCTAAATTCCGTAGTTGACCTTGGTTGCCCCAATTGTGTCACTCTTTAATCGGACGCTTTCTTTCCCATATTGCAATATTATTAGTCCCAGTTTCAACGGCCTCGTTTCAGTGTAAGTGACATTTGTAAGTGAACTTGCTATGCGATTTTGACGAGGAAAAATACCATATCCTTTCTTTGATGCATTGTCTGAAAAAATTATCTAAATGGTTTTTGTTGCCATTGTTGAGTTTATATGCTATATTCCACATCCCTTTGAAGTTGCATTATGTGTTTCTCTTTGCTTTCAGATATACAGAACCAGTTCCTTCGCAGGCAATCGAAAAATTTACTCATGGGCCCTTGCTGGAATAATGAGTAGAGGTGATGGGTGTCAAGAGACGAAAACAAACAGATTTTCTGTTTTTACAGATGTCTATCAAGTGATGGATTGGATCAAGAAAATTACTGGACAGGCAAATAAGAATCGTTAGTGCAAAGTACATTTTACTTCTGTACAGTAATTTTAATTGGTGATTATTATCAATTAACGCCCCAAACTAAATAAGCATAGCTTTGTCTGTGGCAAGCTTGGGCGTCGAATCTTTGCAGAACGTTGAAGGGGCTGTACAAGATTTTTGTAAACAATCAGCAAGTACGGGACAACCCGCGCACGCGACTAAAGCCTTGGGTTTTTAATGGCTGCCAGTTTCATCGCAGCTTCTGCGTAAGTTTCATTGCAGTGTTTCTTGTCTATGTGGTCTATGAAATTTGATGGAATTTTCGATATCCATTAAAACTTTCATATATTCGGCGTTAGAAAAATAGAGCAAATTCTCCACCAAAGCTTCGATTACCAAGATTGTCGCAGATACTTTGGATTACTATTTTCTGTGCAAAATCGCCATTAGCTATGTTGTGTTTAGCCTGAACACATTTCGATGATTTGACATGCAGGTCCACGCAGAGATGACGGGTCGTAAAAGCCCCTTTAAGATTAAATGTGTGAAACGTTGTTGCTCCATTCCTTCAATTGAATTGCTCCAAGTGAGCTTTATGTAATTTGTCATAATTCCAGAAAGAGCATTTTTGATATCAACATTATTTTGGCATCGACAGCTAGATAATCTAAATCTTTGGCAAAGATGAAAATGTTGTCGGAAAATTCGTCAGTTTCCCATTCTTGTTGGAAAAATTGAAAATTTGAATGAATCCATGTTCCTTTCATTGTTTTCTTTATGGCAATCGAAATGTACACATAAAATATCTCTTTTTCAATTGAAAAACTTTTTACTGAAAAAGTAAGTTTTTCGGCAAAAAAACCAGGTCCTTCCTTCGTTTTTCTGCAAAAGAAACTCCTTTTCAAACCGAAAGAATGGGTTTCCTATCCTAGCGAAAAGTGCGGTTTTCTATTGGAAAAATAGACTCATTAGGTGCAAAAACTTTTGGACGAATAAGTTTCAGACAAAATATTTTCGGTGAAAAAATTGTTGGACCTTTTGCCCGAAATCAGGGCATAATTTGTTGGATAATTTGCATGAAAAAAGTGCTGGGGAAAGGCTCAACAAAGATTTGTAAATGAAATGAAAAATGGCGATTCCAACTTTTCCATAGGATGACTCCTGATGAAAACACATGATGACGCTGTTTGCGTGCTTTATTTGTATGTTTGTACCATCTCTTTTTGTCCTGGGAATTGGACCCTCGTGGTTGGTCTGGCCCACTGGTCAAGTTTCCTTAAAAGATGCCTTGCCGAAAATACGGTCGTTTTACATACATTTTGGTGACTAAAAAACGATAAATTTACAATTTATTTTGCATGTTTCATACTTTAAAATGTCATGCATTTATAGTTTGTGCATTTAGCTTTCAATGAGTTCCTCGTCAGAAGTTTCCACAAGTGATTATTGTTGAGGACAGAGGACGATAGAAATGATTACTAAGATGGGAATTACTTTTAGTTTCTGTAAACGCAAGCTTATAGAAATGAAGATTTATAGTTATAGTTATCAAGCTATCGCTTTTTCATATAAAATTTGAAAACGATCTATTTCTAAGTGATTTTGAGGTCCTATTTTCAAATTTTCCACGAAGACCAAATAGCAAATTCTTCAAAATAGGAGCGTTTTCCAACGATCTTAAGGGCGTGGTCACAAGAAATTTTTCCGGGGGCCAGCCCCAGACCCCCCATTTTGCCTCCCTCCGTTCGCATCTAGCTTCAGCTTGACCTGCAACACGAATCACGTCTCAACAACAGCCTCGCCTCTAACGAGAATCGCGTCTCAACTGGCTGCTCTGTCCTTTTAAAAAATTCTTAGCTATATTATGGCAGCCTTATATGACAACAGTTCTTCAGACATTTTGCCACTTTTTATACGTTACATTCCTGCTTAATCTTTGTCGAAAAAATTCCTCTTTGTCGGAAAATTCTGACCTTCGCCCCCCCTCCCCCAAAAATTATGCTCCCACTACGCCACTGCTGTAATTTGAATTCTTTGCAGCATCTCCCTTTTTGGACATTGGTATGACCATAGCAATTTCAAGGTTGTCAGGAAAAGTAACTTCCTCAAATGATTTGTTAATGATAAGAGAAAGATGTGGAGCAATACAAGGATCAAGAATTTTCAATAGCTTAATTGGAATACTCCAGTTCAGTTCAGTTCAGTTCAGTTCAGTTCAGTTCAGTTCAGTTCAGTTCAGTTCAGTTCAGTTCAGTTCAGTTCAGTTCAGTTCATATATTTTAAATTCACAGCATACAATTTATAAATTACAAATACAGAGAAATGAGATAAATTGTATGTAGTGAATTACTTAAAGGAAGAGCTCTCTCAATAGGTAAACTAATCGAGGAGAGAGCCCCCCCCCCCCTATAATACTGTTTGATCCAGTACACTTTCCATTCACCAGAGACTTAATGATGCTGGATACTTCATCGAAAGTAGTGGGGGAAATGAAGAGGGTTTCAAGGTTTGGAGATTTAAGAGGATGGTGACTGGGGGTATTGATGGTACTGGGTACTGGCCCCTATGGTACATGGTACTGATATCTTTGGTACTGGGCGCTAGATGGAATTATTGTGGTACCGAGGATATTTTTGAGGACTTGGAACACGGAAATTATCAATTTGTTCATTTCTATTTTTCCCTAGTATTTTTCCGTAATTTGCTATTCAAAGTGGTACTGATTTCCTGCTCCAATGGTCCCTGGTACTGACCTTAATGGTATTGGGTACCGGACGTTTCGGTACCTGGTACTGCCCCTGTGGTACATTTTACCTGTCACCATCCTGATTTAAGGTAGCTTAGGAGGGGTGACTTTGGATAACGTAGGATTTTGATTTTTACTCGTGATCTCATTTGCAACATTAACAAAATAGTCATTGCCATTAGAGTAGGATGAGTAATTCTAGTTTCATTATCATCTTTGAGAAAGTAAATGATGTTTGCACTGCTTGCACTTGAGTCAATGATGCTTTTAATGCCTTTCCATAGTAACTTTATACATGTTTTTTAAAAAGACACTTGGATCAACACTTAGTACTAAGAGTTTCTTAATTTCGCATGAAAATTTCGGTGTTTAGTAGTGAAAGTTTCTTAATTAGTTTCTTATTCTTTTGGGCCTAAAATTGCGATATTGTTCAAATTTGAGGCTTCTTCTCGACAAAGGGCTTCCATTTTACATTGACATTGTCATCAAGAATAAGCCATGCACATTCAGGCAAAAACATTACCAATTTTTGTAGTTAAAAGTTAAAAAAAGATTAATTTACCTTTGTTAGAGAGACATAGAATAAAAGAGACATACAGAAATTGAATTTGAAGAGTTTCTTAACTGTTCTTGAGCGTAGTACTAGAGTTTCTTAAATTTTTGGTCATCGTAGTACTAGTTTCTAATAAACTATAGTTTCTTATGAAAAAACGTGTTTTTGTCCTGTTCTGGTCAAAGTACGTGTGAAAATATTCACTTTTGCCTACTTTGAGTTCAATAGCAGCACGGTTTCGGAACTGCAGAATTAGTAACTTTAATTGCTGCTTAGCGCATGCGCGTAGCAGAATTTAGACGGGTTGATTGGAATTCCTGTGTCGATGAGTGTGTTGTTTGTATGGATGCAAAAACCAAACAAGCATCGTGCTCGCCGACTGAAATGCTGCCCACGCAACCAAACAAGCATCGTGCTCGCCGACTGAAATGCTTCCCACCCACCGCTTTGATTTTGGATGCAAGGAGTTGACTCACGTTCATTGCGAGAAGAAGAAGGGAATTTTCACGGACTCTAGTACGTATCAAATCATTTTTTACATCTCATTTCACAGTGAATAAGAGAGGATTTCTCTTTATGCTCTCTGTTGTGTTGAAAATTTGTTCTTCTGCAGCGGACAGGTTCCAGGAAGATGTCATCAACGAAGGCCTAGACTAGGCCTACCTAAGCATTTCTTACACGTTCACAAATAAACAGCAATGACCTGCCCTTTGTGGCAACAAATTAAACGTATAAACCCATTGTGGTATTGCCACTTGTAGCAACAAAAGCCAATATATCAGAAATTCCCACTGAGGCACCTGACAACAGTGACTTTCCCATTGTGGAAAGAAAAAGTGAATCACCCATTTGTGGTTATAAACAGTGAATTGCCCATTATTGTAATGATTCACCATTCATTCCCTTGCATACAGCACT
>REGL01001098.1:79127-102513 GCA_004194395.1 Aurelia aurita complex sp. Pacific | reverse complement strand
ATATTGAGGCTAGAAAAATTATAGTATTCTTATAAAAAGAAAGAGGGTATTTAGAAGTGCGAAAGTCACGAAGAAACAGTAATAAGTTAAATCTGGTAATGTGATTTCCATCTATATTTTGCAGTTTTGAAAAGATATTTGGAAGCAAATGATACCAATTACTTCCTGCGATGGCTTTCAATCTTAATTCCACATTTAAAGGAAGCTAAACTGTTCTTCAATTAGACGAAGTTAGACTTTCGTTTCGCAATAAAACATGTAAGAATTTCCTTGGTAAAATATAAAGATAAATTTTGCTGTCGTCATTTTCTTGGGTTTCCTTGAGACAGACTGACGACAATTAAACAGCTGAAGAATTGAATGATTTTATGAAATATTTGTTAGAGAAAACAAGGGTGTTAGGACACGAATATTTTAATTACGTATGTATTTACCTTGTTTTGATCTTCGTCTTGTTTTCTTGTCTTGTTTTCTTGTCTGTTCTGTTTCCTCTTGAACTGATGTAAATGCCTCGTGTTATTTGAATATACCTTCCTTGTATTCCTGTGTCTTAGCACGCCTTCGCACAAGAAAGGTTTCAAACCGCAATGCCATTAACACGAGGCATTTACATCAGCAAGAGGAAACAGAACAGTAAAGAAAACAAGACAAGAAAACAAGACGAAGATCAAAACAAGGTAAATACATACGTAATTAAAATATCCGTATCCTAACACCCTTAGAGAAAATAATGACGAGCATACTGCATTTCTAATCCGAAATTAATGTTTATGAGTTTAAACAAATAATTATGATTTCGTGCTTTGAGTTCTTCCTTTGCTTTTATCATAAATGATAATCAAATGAATCCCTTTTTCCTTAATTCCTCCCAAATAGTAAGCTTATCTTTTTATCAAGATCTCAATATCGATTCGTCCATGTTTACCTGTTTCAATACCTTCATATGATGAGTTAATAAATCTTTAGCAGCTTTCTGTCAACTTGTTTTGCCCATATGCTAATCATGTTTGCTTGCAAATCCTTTATAGAGTTTTATTTCGTATATTTGCCATTCAAGATAATTGCAAAAACTTATGAGGACACTAAAACAGTTCATTTTCTTTGCTTTCCCAATTTGAAAATACTGCCCTTTTCATAAGATGTTTTTTTAATAAAAGTTAAGGTAGCAGATAACCATTGAGGAAAGGAAAAACTTTTATTTGAAGGAATAGCAATTTTATTTTCACTTTATTTATACTTCTTTCACTTTAAAGAGATTTTTTCATAAAAACTATGCAAATCAATCAATTAGTTACGCTTGAATGATCATGTTTGTGGAAAAATATGGATCGACTTTTAATCAGGATAAAATCTGAGCCACAACCTATCCAGCTATGAAACTTTGCAGTTTTATGCACAATAACATGCTCTTGGGGCTGAGCAATCATCAAAAGCGACCAATTCTTGGGACAAAGGTGGTGCAAAATTTCTTCATGAACTACCGGATTTCGGACAATGGTAGGACCATCCTTCCCATTGTGACATGCCCGCCCTTGGAAATCTGAAGTCATTCAGATCCCTAGGTCTTACACCACGACAGAAGCCATTAGTTTGTTTTTTCGTGTTTCGGCATTAAGCCTTCATCCTTCTTTGATATATTTAACAACACTTTCGCCTAGCAAACCATGTCTTTCTCCAAGGATGCACAATTAACCATCATAGAAAGATTGAAAAGAACGTATCTGACGAAATAACGTCAATTCTAGAATCACATGAAGATAGCTGAATGTTACGTACGCCTTAAAAACTCTATCCCCAAATGGCCTAAACAGCAAACTAAACCTAGGGCGCCTACCTTGGAGGAACTGTATTTATTACCAGTACTGTAGAGTAACTAGTGTCCTATGACCCAGTACAGAGAGTGTCCTAGAACCGTACCGTGACCCAGCAGTACACAGAGCCAGTCCTCTCAAGGTCAAGATGACGTATGAATAACTTTATGGTTTCAAATTCCGGTGTTTATGTAACACGAGATCAACTGTTACAAGATCTGACCACAGGGAATCAGACAGCGTGGGGTTTGATTGGTCAACACTAACAGACGTTAGAATTGACAAACATTAACAGGACCGGGTCATAGGACACCAATTACTACGCGTACAGTACCGGGAATAAACACACTTCCTACAAGGTAGGCACCCTTGACTAAACCACATAGATTATAGTGGATAAGCCATAGAATCATGTTCTCTTTTTTGTTATTACATTGTTCCCTTGTGGCTCATCATTTCCTAATCATTATACGTAATTTCAAACAATTAATTTAGCGGCATATTTGTAAAAATGATTTGCAAAATCCATCGCATTAGAAAATATTGCTCCTTCTCCTAATGAGGACTATACGGTCGAAACTAGTTGGGAATTGAGATAAAATTTATATATACTGGGTGTCCCAAAAAAGAATACAGATTAAGTCCACTCTAGTGATGTGAATTTAGCTTTAATCAATGGCCAATCAATCTCAAAACGTTCCTCGATAGTTAACTTGAAAATAGATACCTCGTTTGTTGGTATAGGGTAATTCTACATCAAAGAGGGACAAAAAAGATAACTTTTTAACCATGTACTCTTAGATTTTGCTGATTTTAGGTTTATTCATTTAAGCATGATGATAATAGTAACATATCCAAATTTCAGCTCGGTACCATTCTTCATTCTGGAAATATCTTGTTTCAAAGTTTTGACATTTTTAGGCCTAATTTGTTATTGGCTACTATTTTGAATTTTCACTTTTAGTGAAATTAGATATCTTTTGATCACCTTATCAGAATTTTAGCATCCAAATGTGGTTTTATATGAATTTTAGGCGGAGAGCTCAAAAATAACCTCAAAATTATGATACGACTAACAGAAATGCCCATAAATGCACTATTAAGTTTGATTTAACAATGTTCCTTTGTTCGTACTTGACTAATTTTTGGTAACGTTGCTTGACTTTGACAAAACTGATATTTTGCAGGCAAAAAGTAGACACATGCACCTACTTTCATGGGAAAAATCTTTTTAGACAAACCTACCATCAAAGAGTTATCCATGTTCAATTATTTGTCCTTGTGTTTGTATTATGTGCAACAACAACATCTACATTTGTATTTTTTTTTTTTTTTTTTTTTTTATGTGAATTTAGCTTTAATCAATGGCCAATCAATCTCAAAACGTTCCTCGATAGTTAACTGGAAAATAGATACCTCGTTTGTTGGTATAGTGTTTTGAGAGCAGAAGTATCAATCTTGAAAGCTCAAATTTGCGTTCACCTGGAAACCAGAGCAGAGCTTTGGCATTTTGGCGTAAGCAAGTTGCACATCAAAATTAAAAACTGAAATTAATGAAAAATTAAAAAACTGCCCAATGGGTGACTGGGGGGGGGGGGGGTTGACTTATGGAAAACAGAATAACACAAGATCTAATATTGCTCAAATTCTATCAAGGCAATCGTTGATTTATACCAAAAGGCCATAGCTCTGGTTCACAGGAGGAGGAAAATTTGAGCTTTCAAGATTAACATGTCTGCTCTAAAAGCACCAAAACCAACAAACAAGGTACCAATGTTCAAGTTAACTATCGAGGAACATTTTTAGAGTGATTAGACATTGATTAAAGCTAAATTCACCATCGCTGGAGTCAACAAAATCCGTATAAATTTTTTGGGGCACCCGCTACATATTCCTGTTCGTCTTTCTTTTTGTTCATCTGTATCCTCCTTCTTTGAATATTTGCTCATGTTGCTCTTAAACACTATATTTGGAATGTACAACGAGCGAGGTAGCTATCTCGGTTGTAGGGCAACTTTTGCGGCTTGCTTTAGTTTTATTTATGACTTGACCTACCAGGCATTGAGTTCCCTTTGTAATTGCTAATCGCTTGCACTCTGGTGGCAATCAAAACTAGCAGATTGATCCTGTTGTAAATCATCTGCGTATCCCAACCTGCCACCCGTAAAATCGAGCTTACTACCGGTGGTTTTGGACAAACCAATTTTATCCAAAAAAATCGCTTCTGTTGAGACGATCCCTAAAGTTCTGATGACTTAACAAAATTGCAATTTTTGCTGACTGTAATTCATCTGATTGTACGTACTAATGACACTATAAATCTATACTGCTAGGATAAAAAAACTGCGTGTCAATCTAAATCGAACAAATTTTAATTCTATAAATCCAAATATTACAGCTTGTGCTACAGTAGAAAATTTACCCTCTAGTTCTATCGTGACATGATCAGTGTCATGATCATGACCTATTCTTTGGACATTTTGGGCAATAATTTGCATTTGAAAAATTTCAGTGTGGCAAAAACACAATCAAAAGATATAGGAAGCTTGGAAAATAGCAGGAAAAAGACCTGAAAAGGAAATTATTCCCATATAAAAATGCCAGCAAACATCTGTTTGCCATTTTATATAATATTCTTTTTGTCGAGTTTTTGTTGAAGTCCATTGCTTTCAGAAAACCCAAGAAGTTTTTTCCGGCAGATTCATTTTCTCTTTCCAATGCTCATCTTCCTTTGTTACATTTGTGATAGAGATGCCCAGCAGATGCCCAAAAGAATACGCCCTTAGCGTTAGCATATTGGTATAAAAACCCTAACTAGAAAATAGAATGATATCCCTTAAGATGTAACACTACTCTTCTAAACAATTAGGCTTAGTGCTAGATAAAAAAATACATTGCACTCGCAAAATTCGTAAATATTTCCCAAAAGCAGTCTTTCAAAAATTGTATAGAGAGAAACCAAGAAGCACCTTATTAGTCATGCTACAGACCTGTTTCGCCAAATTCAGGGCTCATCAGTAGTGCAGCTAGACAGTATGAGGCCTATCACCTGGCATTGAATGCTAGGGTCAACTTGCTAGATGAAAAGCTCGTGGGTAGGTGAATTAGGCGAAACCGATTTGTAGCATGACTTATGAGGTGCTTGTTGGTTTCTCTCTATCTTGCTCAGTGTGGGAGGAGACGGTCCAGTCCCCCCTAGGGCCTCTAATAGCACTTGCATGGTGGTGCGGCTATGGGGTAGGGCTAACTACAAGTTAATAAGAAGCGTTACTTGTCTTGCAAATACGCATGCGTTAATCTTTAAAAATATTCTGCTCCATCTTTAGTACTGCTATGTCTTAGTTTAAAACTTGAAATCCAGGTGTTGCATGATTCATATTTTGAAAGACCCTTAGTTGAAGAGAATGTACAATAGCAAATATGATAAATGGAGCAAAGGAAACAGTTCGAAACAGCATTTTGTTTCTTTGGTTATTCATTATTCATGGCAATTGCCTAACTTTAAAGGAAATAGACATAGCTATATCTCGTAGCCGCTATAAATAGGCTAAAGAAACGCCCACAAACCCATTGTTTCTTTAGCTACAAAAAGAAACCGGATGCGTCAAAGTTGTCGAGTACAATGGATTATATTTTTGACCTGGCCCGGGCCAATTTTTAACTATGTCAATTCCCTTTAATACGAGTGGGATATTTTTGGAGTTTTTACTCTCAGCAAAGGCAAGCTTAAACTCGCACAAAGTGTTTGAAATTTTGCGGTAGTGCAGCAGAATATTTGTGGTGATTTGCTAAGGCCGAAAAGTATCAGGGTCAATGATTGGTCTTTAATTATGCTGAATTAACATTTTAACCGATTACTTAATCAAAAGAACACAATATATCATCGCGTAATCGGACATACAGGGTGTTCCAGAAAAATTGTGTTTCACTTGCGTGGCATTTGTGAAGGAGCTGTACTTCTATTTGTCTTGTTGTCAATACACCGAAAACGCTCCATTAAGCCCCCGGGAGGCCTATTTCATTTTGGACCCTCCAGAGGAGGGCTTATTAGAGACGGGGGTTTATTAGAGACGGGGGCTTATTCACAAAATCAAATGACAGGGATACAGATGACAGGTTTTTAGTTCTTGTACACCATATTTTGCGGATTCAAGATACAATTTTACGAGTCAAATACCGGGTGTCCCAAAAAAATGTATACAGATTTGGTTGACTCCAGCTATGTGAATTTTGCTTTAATGAATGGCTAAGCACTTTCAAAATGTTCCTCGATAGTTAACTTGAACATAGATACCTCGTTTGTTGGTATTGGTGCTTTGAGAGTGGAAATATCAATCTTGAAAGCTCAAATTTGCGTGCCCTTGCAAACCAGAACTTTGGCCTTTTGGCCTAAGCAAATTCCTGAAGCACATCGAAAGTAAGAACTGAAATTAATGAAAAATTAAGAAACTTCCCAATGGGTGACTGGGGAGTGACTTCTGGAAGACAGAATAACGCAAGATCTAATATTGCTCAAATTTTTTAAGGCTATCGTTGATTTTTATGCTGTTCTTTAAGATATTGCTTAGGCCAAAAGGGTAAAGCTCTGGTTTGCAGGGTGAGGCGAATTTTAGCTTTCAAGCTTAACATGTCTGCTCTTAAAGTACCAATATCAACAAACGAGGTATCTATGTTCAAGTTTAACTATCGAGAAACATTTTGAGCGTGATTAGACAGTGATTGAAGCTAAATTCACAGCGCTGGAGTCAACTAAATCCGTATACATTTTTTTGGGACACCCGGTACATAAATTTGACACAGTTTTATCTCAAACCATATCAAAATTAACATACAACCCTTATCTTGCTCAATAAATGGGAAATCTTTGGTAACCACTGGAATTTGATATAAGAGGGGGACTTAATAGAGAGGAGGGGCTTATTCAAATTTTGACTCAGAGGGGAGAGGCTTATTAGAGAGGGGGGCTTGTTTTAGCCAACTGAACAAGTGTGGTTGCTGATAATGATACAAGAAATTCACAACAATGATTGCTTCAAAAATAGGACTCTAGTGATTACAATGCTTTTGGCGCGGATAGATTATCCTGTAAGAAAATTCGATTTCTTATCATTATCATTATGCGCCTTTCTCACAGGATTGATCTTGTTTCCTGGTTCATTTGCCACGATAGCGGACCACATCCCGAGGTTATAGGTATCTTGACATTACTTCTTTGCCTGATCTTTACTTTATACCCAATACTTTCCGCATTATTCTCGCTGTTCCAAGCAAACATGGTCTCTGCAAACATCTCTACCGTAAGATTCAATTCTAACTTTTCCAACCACTTATCAAAATTCTTTGTACTGTCTCTAATGCTCCAATAACTACCCGTATAATATTCATCTTTTTCATTTTCCATATTTTTGCAATTTCATACTTTAGGTCATTGTAGTTCGTGCATTTCTCTCCTTCTTTCTTTTCGAAATGACTATCAAATGGGCAAGATGCGTCTATCAACTTACAACCTTTATCTTTCTTTTCAATTATTATTAATATTATTATTATNGTGAAACGCATGTGCGTATTGTTCTGTGTGAGGAGAGGCCTAACGATTTGATCAAGTGTTTTAGGCCTTTTTTCTGTCATTTTGCAGCCATGAAATTTTGTAAAGTTGAATTTACCTATATTTGCAGTGCTCGTAAGAAGACGAGGAAAATCGCAAAAATACTTCAATCTTTTGGCTTTCAACTAGAATTTGAATCATTCAAATCCATGGAGTACTTGGGGTGCTACGAATTTTAGAAAGTGGGAACTTTTTTCTGGCTCACCCGGTACTATTCAAAAACTGCAATACATGCAACTTATTACACTACTGGCAGCATAGTCTTGCCGCAAGTCTATTTCGTCAAAAAATAGTTTACTTTCAGATAGACTTATTACAGTTGATGAAATAAACTTGGGCAAATCTACTGACAGTACTACTTACGATACTACCAAGGCGATACCACGAGAAGCAAAGGCTGTGTCTACCATGTCTCCCCAAATGCCATTACATACGGATAAGAATAACTAAACTATACCACGTAAAACGAACAAGTAAATACACAAGCAAGCAAACAAACAAACAAACAAAAAGAACAAACAAAAAGAACAAAAAGAACAAACAAAATAACATAACTACTAGAAACAAAAAGAATATTTACTGAAAAGAGAGAAATAGTGGTTGAGTAGCCTGCAACGGAGTTTTTAATTTCTAATTAAACCGAATATCCGCCGTATGAAATCCGAGCTGGACAAAAATTTCGAAGGATTCAAGCCAATGGGGTTGGAGCTTTTTGTCCGACTTATGAAAAATCTGACTTGTGCGAGTTTGGTTGTAGCTGTACAGCATATATAGGCGTAGGAGGCAGGGAAGCCCTCCCAACGTTGGAAAGATGTTCAAAAATCGGCCACATTCGGGCAGAAATCGGTCTTGAGTCGAGAAAAATTCTTCGTACACAATGGATTTTTCATCGGGCAGCCCCCCCCAAAATTAATCTCACCGTACGCTCATGCAGGGCTAAAAGAAACGAAGTAGCGAGGTAGCGGTGCTACCAGGAAGGTAGCTGATATTTCCCAGGAAGGAAGAAGGGAAAAAGAAACAGAAACAGAAGGGAAAATAAGGGCAAGGAAAGGAAGGGAAGGGGGAAAGAAAATAAACAAGGAGAGAAAGAAAATGAAAAAGAATTGGGCAGTACATTAGGAAAAAGAATAGCTTTGAAATATTTTCATTAGGGAACAGTTTGCAGAAAAATAGATTCATGTATCTGCTACCTTCATAATTTCAAACTATTGTCACATCTACTCTTTTGATATTTAGTAGACAAGTGCCTCAATAATAAGAGCTAGTTAATTTTTCCAACAATTTTTCGACTTTAACAATATACGGTATATCTTTAAAATGAAAAGAAATGCACCGTCTCTTGTTTGTTTGTTTGTCTCAAAATGAAAATATTTACAATATCAAACAGTAATAGACTGGAGCAAAATATTTGAAGGAAGGATTAGCTGGTGCGTGGAAGGAAAAGTTTTCCTTGAGCCATGCGCTCATGGTCGCATAAACATCCATTTGGAGGAAATTGATCAAATAGACAGANGAATTGGGCAGTACATTAGGAAAAAGAATAGCTTTGAAATATTTTCATTAGGGAACAGTTTGCAGAAAAATAGATTCATGTATCTGCTACCTTCATAATTTCAAACTATTGTCACATCTACTCTTTTGATATTTAGTAGACAAGTGCCTCAATAATAAGAGCTAGTTAATTTTTCCAACAATTTTTCGACTTTAACAATATACGGTATATCTTTAAAATGAAAAGAAATGCACCGTCTCTTGTTTGTTTGTTTGTCTCAAAATGAAAATATTTACAATATCAAACAGTAATAGACTGGAGCAAAATATTTGAAGGAAGGATTAGCTGGTGCGTGGAAGGAAAAGTTTTCCTTGAGCCATGCGCTCATGGTCGCATAAACATCCATTTGGAGGAAATTGATCAAATAGACAGAGATCAAAACAACGTCTGACTCACTTGCTATGAAGGCAACAAGGAGAGATAATGCTACAATAGGCTCCACTGCTCTTGATAGACACCTAAATACAAAGCGATTAGCGATTGCTGACAACGGAAATTAAATGCCTAGTCGGTCAACTTATAAACAAAAACAAAGCAAGCCGCAAAAGTTGCTCTGAAACCCAGCTCGCTCGTTGTGCATTCCAGAAATGGTTGTTAAGAGCAAAAATGAGCTTGTAGCGAAAGGCATTTTATTTGCTTGGTTCAGAAGCTGAGCAGAAAGTGTTTTAATTACACTCAAAAGAAGGAGAATCGAATCGCCTGTCAATCTGCTTCTAAACAAAAAATATAATGCCTGAGATAAAAGTGTAGACATATCTTCCTTCTTTCGCTATAAGCTCATATGTGCCCTTAAAAACAATTTCTGGAATGCACAACAAGCGAGCTAGCTACCTTGCTTCCAGAGCAATTTTTGCGGCTTGCATTGTTTTTGTTTAAGACTTCACCAACCAGGTATATAATTCTCTTTGTTGTGTAAGATCGCTAATCGCTTTGTACTTTGGTGTCAACAAAAAGTAGCGGATCCTATTGTAATATCATCTGTCCTTGTTTATGAAGGGTGAAAAATACTCACCTATATCGATTTGGGCTGTGGGTGTCACCTTTCCTCAGGGCGTCCTTTATTGAATTAGTTGCTGCTCTGCACCACATCTGAAAGACAAACAAGATCAAAAGTTAGTTTGAAACATTAGGCAGTCAAAAAAAGCCTGTTCTACTTCAAATATAAAGAAACTCCGAAAAACTGAAACTAATCTTTTATCAACAGAAGAACGCGATGGTCAGAGGGCTATGTCCTTTTGTGGGCCTAAACTCTAGTATCAGCTTGAATATGACTACCCTGAGTACCAGAGCCAAAAAAGAATGAAATAAAGCATTTTAATTTTGAGGCTCTGGTACCCAGGGTAGAATATGACGTAAAAGAGGAGCCCTGCCTTGCTATTTTCAAAAGAAGAATAAACAAAATCTACTATCACTAAAAACACTATCAATATATTTTTGCATTTTATGTCAATTAGCAGTTACTGCTCGGTATCATATTTCCATTTGTAGATATTTTGCCACAGCCTCGTGGAAAGCAGCCCTTAAGCCTGGTTTCCATATGATCGTCCACTTGGATCGCTAATTTTGGATCACTGAGGCCCCGTTCACACTGCTCCGTTTTTGTACAAAAACGGAGAGAAAAACCTCGTTTTTGTGAAAGTCTTAACACTGATCCGCACAAAAACGCCACAAAAACGGAGGTTTTCGAAAACGCACTTGATCAGTGTGTGAACGCACAAAAACAGAGGTTTTTGAAAACGCTCCAATATTCAACAATGAGTTTCACAAAAACGGAGCAATGTGAACGTACAAAAACGGCGGTTATTCTCTCCGTATTTGCTATCAGGCGGATCAATGTGAACGGACAAAAACGGATGTTTTCCCTCCGTTTTTGTACAACAATGGAGCAATGTGAACGGGTAGCTTGGATGCCAAAAAAACGGATATTAACAGAAACGGAGCAGTGTGAACGGGGCCTGGGACCGCTTGAGTAAATGTTTCCATATGATCGCTAGAGTCACTCAGATCGCTGCGAAATTGCAGTTACTGACTCCCGAGAGGGCAGCTTGTGGTCTTATCCTTACATTTGGATCGTTTTGCTACCTGGTTGATCACTGGCTGATCGCTGGAAGAGAACAAGTGATCTTCGCAATCGTTAGTGATCGCTGAGATCGTCTTCACATGTTTCCATAAGATCGCTGGGATCGCTGGAGTCGTTCCCAACGATCCAAACGATTGTAACCATTGTATACCGGGTGTCCCAAAAAAGCACTCAAGTTGAAAAATCACCATAATTTGATTACACGACCGATCTTCAATATTCTTTTTTGGCCAATTAGATCAAGGACCAAATTATTTTCCAAGACATAGCTGATCTTGTCATTGGTTTAAAAATTGGCAAATGTAGCACTTTTTAGGGCTACCTGGTTTGAATCATACTGCAAAAAAGCACTGATGATTTTCTAATTTGGCCATAAATGACAGAAAGAAATGGCGCACTATCATTGGAGACTTCAATGATGATAAAAAATCTGAGAATTTGGACTCTTAGGCAAGATTGTGAGCATTTCGCTTAAAAACCATAACTCAAAATAAGATTTTTCAACGTGCAATTTTTTTACCTTGCTTTATAAAAAGTCAACATTTTATCATTTCAGTGAATATTTTGGGTCTTTCATCAAGCAATTCAAAAAGAAAATTTATCAAAGGTCTGATCATAAATTTTTGGGGATGTTTTAAACAGGAGTACTTTTTGGGACACCCGGTAGAAACCAGGTCATGTGGACTGACGAGGCTACCAGGCCTACAAAGTAAAATAAAAGAAATGAATACAGGGTGTCCAAGTGAGACCCGTGAATTCAGGCCTTTCACAGGGTGTCCGAGTCAGGCATTTCTAGGGTTGGGTCCACGAAAAATTCTTGCATCTGAAGTAAAAATGTCGAGTCTGTGATTATTTAGACTATCTAATTTCGAATCTATTAGGGTCTAACTGAAGAAAGTTTCCGTATTCCAGGCATGTGTGAAATTCAACCATCGGCGAAGGTGAAGGTGAAGTTGCGGTTTCTAGCGCCAAGCACTGGGATAGCAGAATTAGAATAGGCCTAATCGAGTCTGCGACCCCTTGTCAAGACGCTGAAGTGATGGGGCCCTACCTGGGATCGAACCCGGTCCACCTGACTGTTCTGGCTGCAATGTCAGAGGATTACACCACTGCACCACAACACCTTCAATGGCCTATGTAGTTTTTCTGGGTCTACGTGTTTCAGGTCCGACTTGGATGAGTGAAAATGAAAGGGTTTCTACAAACTTACCTGGGCATATCCAAGAAAGAAGAGCTGATCATAGCTGAGATCCTTCAAGTCTTTAGGCTTTTTCTCATTACCATGACGCTTGGCCCAATTCTTGTACGCCTTTAAAGACAAGATTGAATGTAAACACGTTCGTTTATAAATAAACCAAAAAAACTCACGCACTCTTTGTCCCTTAGTTCATGTACGTGCCAATTTCACCAATTTTGAAAGATTTTTATCTTGTACCCAAACCCTTCTTTGTCAGCAATATATTTTGAGTGGGCAGGAAGCATTTCTAGGTATAAAAAGCTTATTTAAGCCCACTATGCAAGCCGTATCCAGGCATGGGACCCCTAGTTTAACGTCCCTTCCGAAGGACGGCGAGGTGAGTTGCGAGGTCAAGCCACTAAGTTCACCCATGCGGAGTTTGACCTCACTCGACCGAGCTTAACTTCAGTCACCTGACGGAAACTGTATAAGCCGCTCGGCCACTCACCCTTGCTCATGAATACACCTTTTAACCCTTCTGATTATCTTTAAGATATCTGAAAATCTAAGAAACCGAGCCATGATAACAAATACTCCATCCTTCATCACTATCTTAGTAGATTCACCACATAGTCCCAGTTATTGCAACAACAACACCAACGACAACAACAACACAATTTTTACATTTTTTAATTATCAATAGCGATAACTACGACCAAGCAATGAGTCTACCATCTTATGCCTTTCACCATGGGAATCAAATCATTAAAACAACCTTGCACGATTGGTCGGTTGAAGTTTTGTTTGCTATAATTGCTTACAAGGAACTTCAGGTATTTGGGTATGAGTGTTCATTGGCAACCTTTGATGTCTCGATTCTTTCACAATCATAGCATCTCATTGGTTTCAAACTTTTCTGGTTGCGACATTATCAAATTGTTAAATCGTAAACCACAAAAGCTACAGATTTCTGCTTACAGCCATGTTATAAACCTTCACAAACTATGGCTTTCTTGAAGATTGTACCGTCTTTCCTCCATGAACCCTATTTTGGTTAGGGGGCAAACCCCCCTCCCCTTAGTAGGCTTTTCGTTATAACTCTGCTAGGAGAATAATTGTGGCCTGGAAACTTTCTGACTTTTTGCTGCTACTTATTGTGCAACGACCCAAGAAGTGTTATAAAAATATTTCGACAAATGAGGGGGAGGGAGACAATTTTCCGGAATTGACTCTGTCAAAATCACCAATTCTCGAATACTAATTTTCGCGAAAAAGTAGCAAAATTGCAATATTTTGCAAAGAGATTTTACAGGGTAGTGATCTATCATACTCTAATGTTTGGATGGGAATGGTGCTCCAAATTAACTTGTATCTCATTTTTCCTGATTTTGACCGATTTTGCTACCTTTCTTGACCACACAAAGAAAAAATGCCGACGCAAGCAATAACGAGGGCTAATTTTAGGTTAATTTTTAACTTTTCATAAAGTACATGCCTGGGGCTATTAGTACACCAAATCTAGGTTCTCTGTCTATTTCCAGTCAAGAGTAAAGGAGGCGAGCCCCCCCCCCCAACCAAAATAGGACGTGTCAGATAGCCCAACCATTGTCCACAGCTTGTCGTGAATTCGTTCAATAAATACAGGGTGGCCCGGAAAAAAGGTGACCCAACGCAATCTGTTAAAAAAAAGTCAGTGATCGATTAAAACTTTTCAAAAATGTTTCTGTCACTAAAAGACAACGCTATGAGTGTTTCTCGCAGTTTTTGTCATTTTTTATCGGAGGGTCCCTTGAAAACCAACTTCAGCCGAGGGGCAGGGTAGAAAGAATTAAATGTGAAAACGTGAAAACTATAAACCGAGTGTAATGTTTTGCGTAATTCAAATTACAGCATAAACTGACTACAAGTTCCCAGCTATCGTTATTGAGAGACCGATGGACGCTCAAACTAAGACTTGCGGACTTTCACATTGAAAATGTGGACGAAATGGTTTCCCTCGATTTTACGTCCGGATGTGGAAACCATAGCAACACTGTACGAAAAGCTGAATGCTCCCAGGCAATGGCGGATGGGCCTAGCCTAATATGTTGGCTCAAGCCTCAGACGGTAAAACGCCTCAAAATTCACGTTTTCGTTGCTATTAGCCATGAACAAAAGCCACAAGTATCCAGATCAATGTTTCCTCAATCCAAGAATGAACAAACCTTTCATTTCCAATCAGGAGTTCCTCATTTTCAAGGCAACTTAGCTACCATGACCTTCACCACAGCAATAGGAATTTCCAATTGCCGAAGGTTGGCATGACTACGAGCTACGAGTTAACCTCGTTCCAGAAGGAATAGAAAAATATGTGCCCTTTTCGTCTTAATTTTTATGTGAAAGTTCATAAGTCCCAGTTTGAGCTGTTGTTGTTGTTGTCGTTGTTGTTATTGTCGTTGTTATTGTTGTGATAACTGGGACTATCTAGTGAATCTAATTACCTCATACGAATATTTTAATCCTGCATTGTCAGCGATGTTCTCGGCAAGGGTCTTTGCCCCATCCACCTGCAACGTAAATGATTCAATGATGACAACATCTAATGCCAAACAATAAATTAGGAAAACATCTGCTCTTCAAATCCTGTTTTCCACTAAAAGTTGTTCTGTTCTTCATTGCTCGTTTTGGTGTTACGTTGGGCGTTGAAACAAAAAATGACCAAAAGCGAAGCTTCCAGAAAAGGTAAAACATAACAGGGTTAGATAGAGCTTTTTCAAAGCTTTTTAAACCAGACTTTGAAACAATTTTGTTACGTGTACGAGAACCCCCGCTAGATTAGGTAAATTTGAAACAGGGGACACACTTTATAAGAGTAATGATATGAGTCCCTTTTGACCAAGTCATATCAGCAAATTAAAAAACGCAGGGCAACAAGGGACGAAAAGTCACAAGTCTAGTCTTCTGCTCCCCGTTTACATGGGATCGAATCCGCACAGATCCAACCACACATTGGTTCGATAAATTTTTGCGTTTACACGAGACTTCACGGATCCGATCCTATTTGGATCTGCTATCTCTAGGGCGAAAAAAGGGCAATGGGAACTGCGGGGAAAAGTCCAAAGTAGAAATGCAATGATAAAGCATGATTTTATGCCAAATGCTTTCTTATGCGTGATTACAAAAAATCAAAATATTTTGCCGAATAGTTCTTCTGTTGTTGCAAAAAATCTCCTTATCCAAGGCAGTAAAATAACCTCGGGAAATAGACCTTTTAGCTAAACTTATGACGATGAGTCTCTTGTTTCCCTGTGCTCTTTGATTTCAAGATGGCGCTTCAGTTAACAGATTTTCGGTCAGGTTTTTAACTGTTTCAATATTAGTCCCTGTTGAGCAAGGTACTGCAGGGATACACGGGACTCATCGTCATAAGTCTACCTTTTAGCTATTCTACAAAAGAGCCTGGATCGAGCGTCATTTTTATACATTTTTGCACGCGACGTTGGCTCGATTGGCGTTAGAGTTTTGTGCGCATTCGAAAATTCTACTAATGTAGCAAAATATTGTTCGATTCTGATTCTTTTCAGAATAGCTAAAAAGTCTATTGTGAAACTTGGGTTTGGCCTAAAATCTTTGGTCTAAAGTTTTGACTCTAAGCTTAAATTCACTTCAATACTTTTTCTATTGATTTAAAGCATATACCATGTGTTTACCTTTCCAGAAGAAAAAGACCAAGAAAGACATTCTGGTCGGCTAATATGATACTTCTAAAATACGCCTAACATGATATGGCTAACATGGAGGATTTACCGTTTTTCTCCGACTGATTTTTTGCTCCGACCGATTTTGCTCCGACCGATTTTGCTCAGACCGATTTTGCTCCAACTGGGCATCGGGGTAAAGCGAACTCCGGGCATAACTTGCATTATCAACTTGTGTTCTTATGATACAGAAAAATATTCTAATACAACCTACAAACTTACATAATCTGATCCGGAAATATAGGTACCATATTGCTTCTTGACACAATTCGCTTTAGCAGTAAATGCAGTAGCGGATGCATTTGTCCACCATGGTGCAATGTTTCCATCTTTATCATAATACCATCCTAAAAATATCGAAAACCGGTGAGAAACAAAATTGCAGTTTCTGGGAGGAAGGCCCATAAATTTACAGGGGTGTGCCACTGGGAAGAAGATATGCTTACCCTCAGGAAGGGGGGGGGGGGGTACTTCATTGTTTAGTGCTACTGGACGTGCCACTCGTATGGATGGGTTTTTTCATCCGAAATTCTCTATATATGAGTCTGTTTAAGTTTTTAATCACAATTCTGGTAGATGGGTAGTTCTTTGAGAATTTCCTTATCAATGGGCCCCATAATGACAATCCACACCAAACAACTGAAAATTTTCCTTTGTTTCAAATCGAAAAATTCATACACATGGTCAAAAACTTCCTGATATTCTACAAATGGGCTCAGAATTTTTCTAATATTCTGTCATGTGAATGGGTCATTTTCGCAAGGTCCAGACTCAGGTCGAATCATGACCACAATGAAGTTACCCTCCTGTGTGGGAGCGATTTTTTTCAACTGATTGTCCCTTCTGGGATCAAATCGACAAAAACAAAAGAAAAATTGCAAATCAACAATGGGGGTAACTCTGCTTTCCGCTCTGATAAGCAGGAAAAGGTGGCTTTCGGAAATCCTCTCACCTCCAGAAACTTACTAATTGCTCTGGAACCAATCGGTCTATCGAAATTTTGTAAAAAATATGGTAAATGCCCATAATCTTGGCAATCGAAAAATAAATTAAACGAAGTTGTTTATTTTACAATTTCTGAGAAAGTTTATTTCAAAATTGTTTGCAGGTTTCAGAAGAACTTCATTATCCACTCTGCTAATTTGAAGATTTTAACTAAATTTTTCACCACTGATACTATATTTGTTGGGGATATGTTGGGGATGGGGATACTAAGTTGTGAGCCTCAAGGAATCAACCAAAAAGGGCTCCAGGTCACATGCACAGTTACGATTACTTTCACTTTACATGTAACATGCAAATTAGCTTGACCGTTGAGAACAAGGGAAAAAACAAAAGCAGCGACGCACATGACAACGTGAGCCCCAAACGGCAATTCACTCACAACAAAGCTGAAATACACAATGTATTAAAACAATAAAGTCAGCACTTCATCTCCGTAACAAATATGTTACGGAGTTATAATTTTGAAGGCAATAGCTTGGCCAGACTTTCCGGAATAAAACTTTAAGTTTGGTAGCCTACACGACAACAGACAATAGAAAAACTGGGCACGGTCAGCCAATTATCGATAGGCCATATTANTCACTCACAACAAAGCTGAAATACACAATGTATTAAAACAATAAAGTCAGCACTTCATCTCCGTAACAAATATGTTACGGAGTTATAATTTTGAAGGCAATAGCTTGGCCAGACTTTCCGGAATAAAACTTTAAGTTTGGTAGCCTACACGACAACAGACAATAGAAAAACTGGGCACGGTCAGCCAATTATCGATAGGCCATATTACTTGGAATGTGCTGCTGCAGCAATAGTAGTTCCTGCAGTTTTTAAAACGAAGAAAGAACAGTTTAAAATGCAGAGGGGGATCTTCAAGGGTTAAACCTTGGCTTCAAAGGCGAACCCAGTTGGGTACAGAAGTGTCCCGCAAATGAGAAACAGCCTTTTCAATTTCAGGTCTGATGCGTTTCTTATAAAATGACATAAACTTAGAAATCAGGGTAAAGTTTCTTATTAAAAAATCAAGTACTATTGATCAGTTACTCAGATATTAGCTCTATGACTGTGATACAAAAAATTATATTTTGAATTGTACTTGTAAATTCTCACTTTCAGTAAATTATTCCAGAAAGGTGCTTTTTGCTTAGTCTGCATACGAAATTCTTCTTTTGATTTGAATAGGTACAGTTCAATTCAACTGGAAAGCTGAAAAATTCCAAGCTTTTCAATACACAGTTTTTAAATAAGAAACAAGTTTTTTTCAGACCTCAACAAGTTTCTTATCAAATGGGGTATTATTTTGAAAATCAGGGTCTGTGTTTCTTAAATTTGTGTTTCTTATATGCGGGACACTACTGTATTTACGGCAAATCATTGCAGAAACTTTGTCTTGAAGATGAAGAAGACAACAACGCACAAACTTGGCTCTGCTTCGAAAAACACTGATGAAATATTCATTCTGATCTACGCGTATTGCTTTGACAGCCATTTTTGCTCTGGTGTTTCCTTGCGCGACCTTTACATTACGCAAGAATTTATCTGAGTACAATGCATCTATTAGCAAGGCTTAGCGGCGCTCTTGAATTTTAATCATGATTGACATTCAGTTTAAACTGAAAAGTTGAACACGTCCAACTTAAAAAAAACTGATCAGTCTAAACTGATGGTCATAAAAACGTCAATTTTTTACCGTCTACACGATCAGTTTTCTGATCTTCAGTTTAAACTGATCGTGTATTTCAGCCTTAATACAATACAACACTTTTTCAAGAATTTCGAAATAAGAAAGCCTTTGGGGTAAATACCATCATAGGACCTAGCATTCCAACTACAGAACAAGGAATTGCAGGGACCTACAAATCCCAAGAAATAATCTTGAATATGTCAAGAAAGGCTTTCATTATTCGGCTCTGAAAGCTTGGAACGATATACCCATCAATATTAGAGAGCTCCCTACACTTAGTCGATTCAAAAAGCAATTAAAAAGTTATTATACGAGCTGAAAACAACCTAAAACATGACGCCCTGGAAGAGCAGATACTATTAGATAGGTTACTGTAACTTATTTCGCCTTAACTGTATATAGNTTTCGAAATAAGAAAGCCTTTGGGGTAAATACCATCATAGGACCTAGCATTCCAACTACAGAACAAGGAATTGCAGGGACCTACAAATCCCAAGAAATAATCTTGAATATGTCAAGAAAGGCTTTCATTATTCGGCTCTGAAAGCTTGGAACGATATACCCATCAATATTAGAGAGCTCCCTACACTTAGTCGATTCAAAAAGCAATTAAAAAGTTATTATACGAGCTGAAAACAACCTAAAACATGACGCCCTGGAAGAGCAGCTACTATTAGATAGGTTACTGTACATAATTTCGCTTTAACTGTATATAGATTATATTAATGTATTTAGGATATTTATTTTCTTATTTAAGTATTGCGTTCGTAAGCTAAAGGGTTTTTTGTGCATAAAGAATTTAAAATGAAAAGACAGACCGCTTGGTTCCAGAGCAATAGACCATTTAGCCATTCTGAAAAAGAATCCGAATTTAACAATATCTTGATACATTCTGAACAATTTTCGAACGTGCACAATAGTGATAAGAAGCTCTAACGCCACTCAATGGAACTTTTCGTACACAAATTTATACAAATATCACTCGATCCAGGCTCTTTTGCAGAATAGCTAAAAGTTCTAAGATAAAGTTCTAGAGAGGAGGATTTCTGAAATCGGCTTTCCGTGTTCATCGGAGCGGATAGCAGAGTTACCTTAAATCTCGTAAGGAATATAAATTTAATGACGTCAGATCAGATCCTCAAATGAATTGAATATGAAATGAGCTTTAATTTCGAAAAATATTGAAGATGTCTGAGAAGTCTAACACTAGGAATATAGTAGGAATAAAGTAAAGTTGCTGAAGTTTCTTTGAAGCCATCCATTTCAAAGAAATAAGTCATACAATTTTACATCCACTTTTGACATTTATCAAGATTTTGAACCTTTGCTCCTCTGCTCCTCGGGGGGGGGGGTGGCCACTCACCAATTCAATATTCCCTGACAGATATGTGCCCCTCATAAGAGTAAGTTCGTGCAAAGGAAAACTCTCCGAAAGAGAATCTAATTTTAGATCATGGCTCTGAGCGCCAAAATCTTTCAAAATCTCATTATAAAGGTGCACGCCAATCAATAAAGGTCATCAAAGAAGGTCATCTTAAAGATCATTTCACGTCATAAAGGTCATTCCAAAGGGCACCAGTTCATCAAAAAGGATGGTGGGTCAAAATTTCGGGCATATTACAGTCAAAACGAAGGGTGCACTCCTGCAGATATGTCGAGCATCCCCTCCCTCATCAGGTTACAAACATTTTTCTCAAATAATCGAAATCCACTCACCGAGACTGTCAAAGCCGTGCAAAAGTTCATGCCCTACAATGCTTCCAATCTTTCCAAAATTGATGTATCTAACGAGAGAAAGCATGACAGAATTATGATTTTAGCTACATTATTATGAGACAATTTACCAGAAAAACGTTTCTGTGGATGCACTTCTATGCTGAATAAAAAAAGAGCTCATGTTTACACAAGCAAGAACAGTGAAGCAAAAACAATGATATCAGTTGCATCAAGCATTACAAAACCTTGTACATCTTCGTTAGTGCCATTCTAATGTTGCATTCATGGCACAAGTTTTCAACGCACCAAATATATTAAAGAACTCAAAAGAAATGTTACCAAGGTCATTTTAGTTTCATTAACGGCCATTGCAATTTTCCCAAAAATTTACCCCCAGCCTAAATCCTGCTGTGAAGAGCAGACGTTGTTATAACTACGGCAGCGGATTGGTCAATTAGGTTGAGGTGAAAACCATGCATTCACAGCTCTTAGCTAGTCAAATATTTGTATGCTGTTTCTTGAAGGAAATCTTCAATTGACTTGTTTCTAGACTTATGACGATGAGTTCCTTGTATCTCTGCAGTAAACCTTGCTCAACAGGGACTCATAGCGAAACAGATAAAAAGCTGACCCTATCTTCTGCATTGGATCGATCGAATCTGGATCGAAAGACTGCTTCGGCTCTGTTCAACGGTCACTCCTCAGAAAGGAAATGCGACAGAAACCACGGTAAGCAGAAGCTTAATCAGTGCAACCTGGTATACATCTGAAGAAGAAAGTTCCTTTTAACTGGTGAGTGCAAACTATGTCTTTTAATGTTACAATCTACATGTTTTTAAGACCAAAACATAACAGAGAAATCTTCAAGCACCTGCCACAGCAAATTCCTTCAAATCTAATCAACTGCGTCAATCAAATCGTGTGTTCGAAACTTATTGTTCTTTGCCAAATCTCGCAATCTGATTGGTATTCTAGGAAGCTCAGAGTTTGGGCCTAAATAGGGTCAGCTTTTTCAGAGTAATAATATGAGTCTCTGTTGATCGAAGCACCATCTTGAAGTAAAAACACACAGGGAAACAAGGGACTCTAGGTCATAAGTCTAGCTCGTTTCCCAGTACGATTGATAAACTCTACAGCTTATAAAACACTTACGTTGGTCCACTGCTGTATACAAATGGTTCTCGTAAAATTCCGGAGAGAACAGCTGTAAGAGAAAATAGTTCTTGAGAAACTGACTCAAAGATATTTACGGTAATATCTAGAAAAATACATTATCTACCGAGTGAGAAAAAAACAGTTCCCCTTTTAAAGGCCACTGCTCCCTGGATATCACGACGATAAGATTTGTAAATATATTATTTGATGGTGGACATGTTCAAATCCATTATAGAATTTATCTGACTGAGATTGGCCACTCTGTTCTGAACAATGAGCGACTTCACTCAGTATAAAGCCATAACATCATCCAATTAAATGCGGAAAACTGAAACTCATGTAATCAGTCTACCCTTAAATCACAACCAAATTCGGTCCCATTCACCAAAACAATGCAAGATGGCTTCAGGTGATCTCAGGTTATTTTAACTTTCATAACATACGTGGGCACGTCCCCATTGCTTTCTGCAGTTTGTTTGGTGGCTGCACCCAAGCTACAAAAGAGGACCTGTCGAAAACCTACTCATATCCGAACAATCGTAAGTGTTATGAATGTTTGGTTTGTTCTTCTGTCAAATACAACGCTTTATCTTCAAAATCAAGTTTTCATTTTGAAAAAAACCTAAACATTGTGTGTGCCTTTCAAATAACTGGAAAATCACCGTTTCGACAAAAATCTGGAGACGGTGTAGCCTCACTACACAAGGACCCTCAACTTACGCTCATCTAATTGAAGTGAATTAATGTTATTGTTGTCGCTCCAGTTGAGGGCCTTATGGACAAACTCTTCTCAAAACGGCAAAAAAATCCCGCCGGGAACAAATTTGTTCCTGGACCGATCAGGATGCAAGTCTTCAAAGAACTTGATGGGATTGGCTGATTCTTCTTCAATTCAAACTTCCCGCCAACGGCAAACAAAAGCGTTCGAACAACGCGTTCGACTGAACTATCAATAGCGATAACCTACGAACATATAATCAGTCTAATATTTCTCCAGCGCATCTGCCATGTTTGAATTTCGTGGAAGAACCTGGGTTCGACCCACCCATCATGCAAAGCGCGTTCTAAGAAAAAACGAAGACATGAACTGAGCGATTGATTTTCAGGGAAAAATGTCGAATCTTCTGGTTCCAAGAAGGACAAGCCAAAGTGAAAGTAATAATCGGGATGCTGTACGAAATTTATCATTGCGGAAGTCTTACAGATCGAATTCAGCCATGTTTTTTACTCGAAACTGATCGGAAAGACATCAGCAAAGATTGGACCCACTGAAAGAAAATGCCTCGGCGGCCACCGTTTTTATCACGCAGGCCTAAAGAGTCAAAGCCAACAAATGGCGTGCAGAAGTCCCATTGTGAAGTGTTCATCATCGACGAAAGGCCACTCGAAAAGAAGACGCAAAAATTCACCTTTGATGCTGCAAATGGGATCCCAGTAAAGGTAGGTTATTATTGCTTGGAAATGAATGGTTTGTTTTGAAGAGCTGAAAGGAATTTACTGAAGAAATCTTCATCGATCGACAACATGCCAAAGAAAGGGCGAAGCAAGTACAACAACAGGAGCGTCGGACTACGACTTTGAGTGGGATAGGTTTTATAACTTAACAAATTTGAATCTGCTGTTGCGAAACTTCAGGCTGTGTTTTCAGAATGTTCTTTGATGCTGACTTAAACGTAATGCATGTCGAGAATGAATAATATCAAAAGAAACGTTTCAATTTCCTTGTTTCACATTTGAATCCTCCGACGACATTACCTGTTATGTGTAAAACTAAAGCAACGTCGGTTCTTGCACTCGAGAATTTGGGTTTAATTTTACTCGCATTGCTCAGTAAATTTAATTGTGCTTTTTCAGTATCGTGCCTAAA
>REGL01001098.1:43919-54595 GCA_004194395.1 Aurelia aurita complex sp. Pacific | reverse complement strand
CATAAAATTATCAGCCTAAAGCTAACGATGTCATGCTAAAACGCAGATCTTTCGTTGCTGAAAAACATGCATAAAATCCTTGGCCAAAAGCTAACGATACCATGCTTGAACGCAGATCTTTTGCTGCTCGAGAACATGCAGTAAAAAATGTTTAACCTACAGCAAACAACGTCACGCTTGAACGCAGATCTTTCGTTGCTTAAAAACATTTTGATAAAAAAGTTAACCTGGAGTGAACGGCACCGTTAAATTCTATAAGATGCCCGCTAAGATATTCTGTGGCCTAAAAACGTGCAGTAAAAAATTTTAATCCCCAACCAGCAGCGAGTGTTGGCAAAATAAAGTTGAGAAAATAAGTAAAACTCGTTCAAAGATTAAATAAAAGCACCTCCTTTGGGACCGATATATGCGCATACTTATCGTCCGTACAATAAACTGTAGAAAGAGATGAACAGTAAACAAACAAGTGGCCTAACAGAAAAAATTTTAGACTTTCGAAGAAAAACTGAACAAATGCCAACTTACTGGCTGGTCGGCAGCGGGAGCTTGTGCCACGTTGTTTTCCTCGGGAACTGCAGCAGCGGCAGGTGGATTCTCTGCGTAGGGAGCCTGCGGTGCTGGTTCATTTAGCTGGGCTAACACGTCTGCAAGTTCTTGTTCAGCGACATGCTGTGGGGCTTGGGCCATGTCAGCGACGGTGAGCGGTGATATTTTTGAAAAAGATTTCCCAACAGTTGACTGCTTGTTGCTCACAAAGAAGGCTGAAATGAGCTCGGAATTTTCCTATATACTGACCTATTCCCTAGGGGCCATGAAACTGCTCACCCCAGGCCTCTCAGACAATCCCGGATGTGTAGGACCTTAGAGCCGTGGAATTTCGTGCGACTTCTCCGGTGAGAATAGTAGTGAGTAATCGCCCCCCTCTAACGTTGGTAGACTATTCTTCTGAGCTGCACTCACTTAACTCCGTTAACAGCTAGTTTAGAAATAGTTCATGGAATTTAAATCATCGTAAATCCTAAACCAATAGAGGAGAAATGGTATAAATTCAAGAAAACCATAGTTTATGAAGGTCTACAATATGGTGGCAAGCACAAATCTGTAGCTTTTCTGGTTTAGGATTTAGAAATTGATGACGTCATAGCCTCAAATTTAATAAATGCTGCCATTTTGAAATAAATCAAGATATCAATGAATTTCTACGGCAGATTTATAGCAAAGTACCCCAAGTTCCTTTCAAGCCATAAAACTGCAATAAAATTTTGCACCAACATTATCAAAGATTTGAGCCCTATGTTATATGCAATTATGGCTTCTTTATATTTACTGCTGACGGCTGAAGGCTTTGAAGTCAGTATTTGATTTCAGGGGAGGAGAAAGGTTGTTCTAGAGGCCTGCTCCTTCGTTTCGTAACGTGTTGTCTCACCACTTTTTATTAGCTTTGAATACTTTACAGTCATTTATTTGTCTAGTCTCGTAATTGTGAGATTGTTCATTTGCTTTAAAGTAGTTTTTGAAAACATCAGGAAGGTCTTTGTTTCTAATCGCAAGTAAAGAATTCTGAAAATAAATAAGATTTCAGAAAAGTCAAAAGGTAGAATTATAGCAAAATTTCTTTTGAGCCATTCAGCTTAAAGAAACAAGTCATGGGCTTTTACGCTGACCTTTTAAAGATCTGGAACCTATGCCGTTGCCCCCAACCCCAGCCCCCGGGTGGAAATGCCTATGAAGAAGCTATACAATAATCGTCACACAAAAATTTCACTGACCTTGTTACCAGTTATTGAAGTTAGGCTAGCTACTGAGATGGTTTTGTACATCTTGCGTATAACGATTCCTTTCATCGTGCTCACAATATCCTGCAAAGAAATATCAAAATTACTTGAAGTTCTGGTCCGTTTGCGTGGCTGCTGCGGATGAGCTTTAGACTTATGACATAGCCTCATTACATAAGGACCCTCAAGTTACGCTCATCGAATTGAGTTGAATTGTTGTTGTTGTTGTCACTGCACTGAGGGCCTTATTTCCTAGAGCTGTAAAACCGGACAAAAATGCCAATCGGCGACAAAATGCCAATCGTGTGGTGATCAGAATATGGCTTAGAGGAGGGCGGTTTTTGCATTGATATCTAGAATGAACATTCATCGAAGTTCTGATAGCAAATTTTATGGTACAGGAGTTCTGGAAAACCGTTTTTGTGGCGTTTTCAGATCAGTGGTTTTGAGAAAAAAGTAGAAGATTGATTTAGGCCCAATTAGATATTTTAGCTAAAATTCGAAAAGAATCCGAATCGAACGATAGCTCGATAAATTTGTAGAACATATTGACCGCAGCGCCATCATCAAGTCAAAGAGCACAGGGAAACGAGAGACTCGTCGTCATAAGTCTACTTATGACATTCGTGTTGCTCCATTAATTTAATTGTTATTATTATACGCAAGGTTCAATCAAGTGGCGTTAGAGCTTCTTACACCATTGTGCACATTCCAAAATTCTATAAAATATAGCAAAATATCATTCGATTTCAGAATAGCTAAAAGGTCTAATCACGGGGAGGGGGAGGGGGGGTTCCTCAATAGTAAAGGTACCTGGGGATGTGCCGGGACGAAGGTTATACTTTTTCAGACTTCTAGTCTAGCCAAGGTATACTTTTTTGCAATTTTGGCCTAGCACAGTCTAGCCAATGGTATCATTTTTGACAATATTGGTCTAGCGAAAGGTCATGATATCATATTTGGTACAAATTTGACAATATTGATCTTGAAAATGGTCAAATTGGTCTGGCCATGGGTGCCATTTTCCTAAAAATTGGTCCAGGGAATGGTCAAATTGGTCTAGCTAAGGGTACTATTTTCGTAAAAATTGGTCTAGCCAACGGTACCCTTTTGAAGATAGTCGCGGCAGAGCCCTACCCAAAATTTAGCCAAGAACCCCCCCCCCCCAGTGGGTCTAATATGACAAATATTACAAAAAGCCTTTCTCATAGGGTGAAATACGATCCCAACTTCTTTTTAAAGGGGATCTAGGTATGCATAAGCCTCTGATAAAATAAGCCGTGCAAAGAATTGTGCAAAGACAATAAACGTTTTCCTGTAAGAAACTGAAGATACCAGTATTAATTCAGGCAAAGAGCGAAACTTCGACAAGTAGTCAGTCAACTATCAAGAATCCCAGTACGCGCGGTCTCGCTTTGGTGTTGGTCTCGCTTTGATGAGCGATCACTGGCTCTCGTCGTAGTTTGAGCGAAGGCAAATTCAATTCAATAATCTTTGAAGCGAAAACAACGAATGAGGTCATAAGCTTAATCCCATACCTCTATCAAGCTTTTTTGAAACGTCGTAGCCTGGTCAATAGCGTCATCTATAGTGAAGCTGTATTGACCAGTTTTCTGGCTCGCCGCCAAAGAAAAGTCCGACTTCACGTGCGATTGAAATGACTTTGCTTCCTAGAAAAGAAGAACTTTCAGTGAGCAATGATTGATTGCATGAATACAGTTTGTGCCAGAAACATTGTAAAATCTGGAGTGCGAGAAGCTTCCTTGAGTGATCACTACACTATATGGTCTACTGTATTCGAAAAATTTAATGGAGCAGTAGAAAAAGGCCATACAAAGATCAAAACTAGGAAAATGACAAATTTCAAAGAAGAAAAACTTCTGGCTGATATTGGGAGCAAATGCTTACAGAAACAGATGACATAGATATTCATGGATGGAAAGTACTGCGGAGAAAAGTACTTTGGTTCTTGCAATTTCAAAACCATTATGACAACAATCGAGGTGCAACAAGCAAAAATTTCTGACGGCAATTGGGTGTTAATTTGATGTAAGATACTTACGGATACGAAATCAGCAAGGTCGTCTTCTAACATGTACTCATGGGATTTAGGAGAAGGCCGCATCTACGATAAAAAGTAGACTTATCACTTTCGATACTACCGGGTGAGTCGGAAAAAAGAATCCCCGTTTGAAAGGTCACGGCTCCCTGGATATCAACACAATGATATCGGCAAATATACAGTTTTATGGTAGAAATGCTCAAATCTACTATAAAATTTACCTGACTGAAATCGGCTACTCCATTCTGAAATTATGAGGAATTTTCTCCAGAAAGCCTCTTCAAAAACCTTCAAAACGTGCCCAAAATCATGAACACAGATTTCCCTAACATTTCTGCCTTACGATGCCTTACAGCAATGACTTGTGAACGCTTTAGCACGTGCTATCCTCTTGGGAGGATGAACAAGTCCTCCCCCTGGTATCGATGACCTATTCAGGGGGATTCCATTCTTCCAAGAGGACAAAATACATGAATTTATGTGAGTGTCATCAATTTTAGGAAGGAAAATGTGCTCATTGTTATCATTCGTTTTTGCAGGTTTTTTGAAGGGGCTTTCTGCAGAAAATCACCCATATCCACATGAAGGAATGGCCGATTAAGGCCCGGTAAATTACTGAACCTAATTGTACATTTTGGCAATAAAACAAGATATTTTTCAACAATATTGCTTTGATATTCATGGAGCAGTGGCCTTCCAAGCGGGGATCCTTTTTTCTGACTCGCCCGGTAAAACCGGGTGTCCCAATAAAAAGTACTCCTGTTTAAAAAATCACCAAAAATCAGTTGTCAAAGCTTTGATAACATTTTCTTTCTGACTTGTTTTGTCAAAACCCAGAAACATTTATAGATGATAAAATGCTTGCTTTTGAATCAAGAAGGTTGAAAAACTACACGTTGGAAAACCTTACTTTGAGCTATAGTTTTTAAGCAACATCTCAAATTTTCAGATTTTTATCATTGTTGAATTCTCCAATGATAGTGCGCATTTAATTCAATCATTTATGACCAAACAAGATGCTTTACATCCATTGATCTGGCAATCATCAGTGCTTCTTTGCAGTATGATTCATACCAGGGAGCCCCAAAAAGAGCTAAATTTGTTAATTTTAAACCAATTACAAGGTCAGCTACGTCTGGGAAAATAATTTGGCCTTTGATCTACTTGGCAAAAAAATGAAATTGAAGATCGGTCATGTAATCAACCAGTGATTCCAACACACTATCTGAATTCATGCAAAAAAATTAATCATGGATTGGAAATACTTGAATCTGCAGATTGTGCAAAGTTGTCATCAATGACGTAAGGTTTTCGTTTGTCGTAGGTTCTCAACAGTAAATTGTAACAAAAATAATAATGATAATAATAAACTTCTTTCCAAACGTCGAGCTGGTAGTTATTCGGAATGCAATATCACAAAGTTTTCCACTACACGTACTTTTTTATATAAAAAACTGCCCATAAAAGAAACTCAACTCTCAGATCGCCAAAAAATTAAGAAATTCCAGTACTGGGAAAATACAAGTTAAGAAACTATTTATTTTGATAAAGGAAATCCTTGAAATATTTTTCACGTTACTTTCACTTGTTTCCTGTATCATATCACTCGTAAGGTACTTGAGTAATGTCTAAACATTGGAATGGCTTAAACAACTTCGTTTTGAAATGTTCACGAGGTCACAGGTAGTGAACATGAATATTGTTATGGAACCTTTTAAGAAACTCATAAAAAACTCTGAGTACTGAAAATCTGATAATATTAAGAAACTTTCAGTACTGGGCCAAATCCTTAGTTTCTTTTAAAATACAATACGTGAATTTGCCTCAAATTAAAACTGTTATTTTCGAGATGGAGTTTTGAATTTCGCAGAGAGGAATTCTTGGAGTTTCGTACTGCAAGAATTTGTTAAAAATCTCGATTTCTTCTGATTTTGAGCAACATGCTCAAAGATCTTCTTGCTAAACTGTTTTCAGGTCTTCGTGAACTGCTCAGGTACATTAAAAACCAGAAATTTCGGAAAAATAGATTTCGAAAAAATACTTTCGGACATCTTTCCACAGAATTGTTGACGTTTTTACAAAATTTCAGATCAAATGCTCAGAGCTAATGTCGTGCAATAGATTCCTGTTTGAATTTTTATCAAATAACAAGCCCTTTTACTCCAATAACAGCTCAAACCGGAAACATTCTTTGTTTGGGACATCTTGTATAAAACTTGCAATGGTAGAACAACAGCAAAGTAACTTAGGGACCTTTGAAGCCATCTAATGTCTCGTTCAATTCCTGCCCTGACCTCCCCCCCGGACATCCCGGGCATTTGCTCAAAAAATATTCCCGGCCCCGGGCATTTAACCGTACATTTTCCCCGGCCCTCGGGCATTTGAGTGGCATTTGACAATAACAGGAGCTTTCTCTTACGCAGTAACTGGGAATATGGCATTTTCTCAGTGCCCGGCCCCCGGGCACTCGCCACATAAAATTTGCCCGGCCTCCGGGCATTTGTGCAGGAAGTTTTTGTCGATCCCTGAGCTGCCGGGGGGGGGGTGGTCAGGGTAAGAATTGAACGACACATAATGCAAAGAAATCATAATATGATTTTACACCACCTGCTTAAAATAGTTTATGTTATGCTCCACAGCAACTGCGACAGATTTTGTGACACATTTGCATCAGTTGCTTTTCGTTGACATTGGAATTCAGAGCAATTAGCGATTGCAGACAAAGAAAATTCTCTCAACCAGTAACTCAAAAAGCAAATTTTCTCTGAAACTCAGGTAGCTGGCTCGCTCGTTGTGCGTTCAAGAAATGGTTTCAAGAGCAAACATGAGCGTTTATCGAAAGACGAGAATCATTTATCTAAACATCTGCCTCGGGCATTTAACTTGTTTGGTTCAGAAGCCGATTGGGAGGCGATTCAATTTGTCTACATCTTCTATGTGTAATCAATGGACTTACTGCTTAGCTTCTGAACCAAACAAATAAAATGACCAAAGGCAGATGTGTAGATAGCTATATCCTTCTTCTTTCGATAAATGCTCATGTTTGCTCATGAAAACAATTTCTGCCATGCACAATGAGCGAGCTAGCTACCTGGGTTTACGAACAACTTTTGCGATTTTGTTTGTTTTGAATTACTGGTTGAGGGAATTTCCTTTGTCTGCAGACGCTAATGGCTTTGAATTCTGGTGTCAAAAAAAGAACTGATTCTATGGTCCCTGTTTATGCAACGTAACAAAGTAGAGCACTTACCATTTCATCTTCTGAAGCAACTTTCGTAAGAAGTGCGATATCCGGGGGTTTTATCTGCCAAAGAGATAAGAAGGTGAATGTCACATATTTTATTTATACCAATAGCAGATTTGTTTGAAAATTTAGTGAAATACATTCAGACTAAAATAGGTAATAAAATTTGACTTACGCTTAAGGTCCCTTCACTTTCGCTCACTGAATTGAATTGAGGTCCTTGTCGTTGTCAGGGGAGCAAAACAACATTAAAAACCAAACATTTCGGACGAACAAATTTCGGACAAAACCATTTTCGGATGTTTTTTCACAGAATTTCGGACGTTTTTACAGAAATTTCGGATGACGAAAAAACTATATATTTTCAACTTATTTTTGCTTATTTCATTCTAAAAATGTCATAAATTTATAGATCGTGCCTCATTTTAGGGGTTCTTGGTCAGTATCCACAAATGAAAACTGTTGAGGATGATAAGAATGATTGCTAAAATGGATTTAGTTTAAGAAAATATGATATCTTGCAGCACCACACTCTTACCACATTCCTTTTTAATGCAAAGCGTGTCGTGAGCAAAACATTATGTTTTCAAACAGCGGAAACGTTTTACTGTGATTTTTCTATGCCGCGAAAAATTTCGGACACTAAATATTTCGGGCTACAAAAGACTTCAGACTTTAAAATTTTCGGACGTATGAAAAACGTAATTTTGGCTTTTAATGTACCAGAAAAAAATGAGTCTAGACACTTACTATGATCAGATTTTGAGTTGAATCGAACAGATTCGCACCAATTTCAACAGTAAAAAGTGGATTAGTATTGTACAATAGCTTCATTTGTGCCAAAGCATTCTCAAGACTCCAGGCGCTTGAAACAAATTTTCCTCCACGGTTCGTTATCGATGACCCACCAATAGCACTTGCGGCACTCCAAAACACATTCAAATCCCTTTTTGAAGTCATGCAGCTTTGATAATAGTTGTGTGCTTTCTTGAAGAATGGGTCGCTAGTTTTTGACATGCTGTCCATCAATGATTTGAGTTTCAACGTGTTATCCCGTTGTAAGCTCGCAAATTTATCCATGTAAACTGTACCAATGTATGGTCCATAAGGCATGTATCTATCGATGTACTTTCCACATGCATACTTGTAGAAATCGTTACAAGGATCGATCTTCTTGTTCATGTCACCTTCCATTTCTAAATTGAAAATTGATAAGTTATAAATTAATTATGATTGTAATTAATTTCCTTTTCCCGTCATTAATTTTAGTAGATTTTTTAATTTGTAAAGTTTTTGGCACGGCCCCCTGAAAATCAGTCATACTGACTGACGGGGCTACCGTGCATAAAAAGTTTTAAAATGAAATGAAAATGAAAACGAAAATAAGTAAGTGCCTGATTATATGGAAACGGGCTAGCCCGGCAGACGGGCTGGCTCGTTTACTGAGATGGAATTTAGGGCATGATTATATGGAAGCGGGCTGGCCCGATAGGCGGGCTGGCTCGTTTACCGAGGTGGAATTTAGGTTGGTATTATATGGGAAAAAAAGCTGTGACACGCCGATGAAGGGAAATTGCGCATGCTCTATTGTGCATTTTCAGCCCGCTTACCGGGCTGGCTTGGCTCGGTTTGATGCGATTGCATGGAGACAAGCCAGCCCGTTCAGCGAGCCAGCCCGCTTGCATCGAAGCTGTAAGCTGCATCGAAGCTGGCTCACTTCCATGTAATAGCAACTGAAATTTTATGTGGAATAGACCATGAAAGTGAGCTGGCTCGTATGCCGAGCCAGCCCGCTTAGCGAGCCAGCTCGTCTCATATAATCAAGCCCTAAGATCTAAGTCAACATGAACATAGCAGTACAGGAGAAACCATGAAGCTAATTACAAGACTTTCGTCTTGTTTCGTTTATCATGATAAACAGAAAGAATGACGAATATTTCCCACCAAGACCAAATGCCAAAAGCTGCTGGATTCGAGATCTGGGTTGGAGACAGCCTCCCGACAGCTTTTCAGATACATTTGGGTAATTCATTTCCATATTTTTAACCGTGAATTTGAAACCAATAGATTCGTAGAGTTCAATTATTAGGTATACCAGGAGAGTTTTCCAACTCTCCACTCCAAACAATGATTTGCTGAAATTTGGTATAAATATTCATATCAATATACCATACTAGTCAATAGAGGAAACAAACGAATAAAAGAGAAACCATTCTCTCTGTACCATTTTTCATTTGATTTGCACCATGAAGATAAAATACGATGCAAAACAAGCTCGATTAAAATAACCTATTGCTAAATTCCGACCTTTCCACGGATTTTTGCACATTTTCACAGCTCTTCCTACCTTTTCCGAGTTTTCCAAGCTTTCCTACGAATTCTCGGGAAATTTTCCGTGCTTTCCAAGAAGGAGATTTTTCGAGCGTTCCCAGAAATTTGCACATTTCCTGAGCTTTATCAATTCCTACTGTGGGTTTTCTCAGAAAGCACGGATATCTTCCGAGAATTTTCCAAGGAATTTCTGAGCTTTTTTTAAAGTAAGAGTATGTCAAATCCTAGGTTGATGATTAATATGAATGATGATTGATGATTTGCGGGTCCAACTTCTCTCGTTGCGGCACTGGTGGTTTGATGTCTGCGTCAGGGAGCTCCCCGTGCGGCGCGTCTGCCATCTCCCGGGGGGCTGCTCGCCGTCCTGCACCTCAGAGAGGGCCTCTTCTGCTTTTATCTCGTAATATCTATAAAGTTAGCCTGATAACCAGACCCAACCCAATTTCAAAAGAAATAGTTAGTTAGTTTCTATTTCTTTTGAAATCTGGTTTGGTTATCAGGCTAATATAAAGTACACTCTTAGTAAATATATTTTAGAGATTGTAAGAAGTTTTTAGTTGGCCTTAATTAGCTCTAATGACGATTGATGATCAAGAATTTGAGAAAGATAAAATTTATGATGTCCAAAGGTTTGCTTTTGCAAATACCCGTTTTCTGACTACTATAAAAGCTCTACTTAGCCCCCTCCCTCTCTATTAAGCCCCTTCTCGAATAAGGCCCTGACCCTCTATTCTAAGCAAAAGTGTTTAATCCCTTCTCTACAGAGCACCCTGGTTACCAAAGAGTTTTCATTTATTTAGCTGAACACATTTGCATGTTGATCTTGACATGGTTTGGAATGTGTGGAAAATTTGTGTATTTGTTTCATAAAACTGTATGATTGATTCTGCAAAATGTGGGATAAAAGTAGCAAAATAATATCACATTCATATCCTTGTCTTTTGATGTAGCCCCCCGGGGGGGGGTACTTGACTTAAATTTGTACAGGGGTGTGCCCACGAACAATTTTTTTTACCCTGCTCCAGAATTTTTCGCTCAAAATGATAACCTCTTCTAGAAAAAATTGGTGAAAAGTATAATCAAAAACATGAAATTTGACTGAAAAACGACCCGATCTAGCAGAATATTCCCCTTTTACTTGTTTTGACAAACTGCTCTAGAAAAATTGCCTCATTTTGATATCCTGTGCTAGAAAAAATTGGTGAAAACGATACCCTTAACAGCACATCCCCGTCGGACAAATATACTAAGTACCCCCCCCCCC